>BNST01002127.1:0-25285 GCA_019650275.1 Xylocarpus granatum
CAATGTGCGGGATGATCTTCCGGGAGCTTCCGGCGTGGTAGATGCTTCCGACGCATTGGGCATTGCACTGGGCAAACTTCAAGGACCAATCAGAATGTACCTGCGGGTGCGGCAGATGCATCAGCACTTTTGCAGTGCTCTAGATGAACTTCCGAGAGTAGCTGGAATATACCCATGGGCATGGCAAAGGTACAGGCTGAGTTCGGCAGCATGCACAACAAACTTCCGGGAATGATCAGAACATCTCAGCGGATGCGGCAGAGTCGTCTGGCGCATTTGGTAGTGTGCATGACAAAACTTCCAGGGCGGCTGGAACATACCTGCCAGCGTGGCAGAGGCTTTGGACACGTTGAGCAGTGCGCTAGACGAACTTCCAGCAGCAACCGGAACATTCTAGCGGGCACAGAAGAGGCGTCTGGTGCATTTGGCAGTGTGCAAGATGAATTTCCGGGAGTGACCGGAACATCCCTGTGGACACGGCAGAAGTGTCTGACGCATTTGGCAGTGGTTGAGACGAACTTCTCGGAGCAACTAGAGCATCCCCGCAGGCACGGCAGATGCTTTGGGAACATTTGATAGAGCGTGGGGTGAACTTTCGGGAGCAGCCAGAACATCCCTGCAGGGGCAGCAGATGCTTTGGGCACATTTGGCAGTGTGCAGGATGAACTTCCAGAAGCATCCGGAACATCCGAGCAGGTGCATCTGCGGCATTTGACACATTTGGCAGTGCGCGGGGTGAACTTCTAGGAGCAACCGGAACATCCCGGCGGGCACAGCAGAGACGTCGGGTGTGTCTTGCAGTGCACAAGATGAACTTTTGGGGGTGACCGGAGCATCCCCACGGGAGTGGCAGAGGTGTCGGGCGCGTTTGGCAGTGCGCGGGACAAACTTCCGAGAGCGACTTGAACATCCCCGTGGGCATGGCTGTGGTGTCCGACATGTTTGGCAGTGCACAGGACGAGCTTCAAGGACTGATCGGAACATCCCTCCGAGTGTGGCAGAGGCTTTGGGTGCATTGGGCAGTGCAAAGTACAAACTTTCGGGAGTGACCGGAACATCCCTGCAGGTGCGGTGGAGGTGTTAGGTGCCTTTTCCATGCATGGGATGAACTTTCGGGAGCTAGCAGAACATCCCCCCGGGCGTGGCAGAGGCTTACAACATGTTTGCCAGTGCGGGGACAAACTTCTGGGTGCAACTGGAACATGCCCGCGTGTGAGACAGAGGTGTTGGGTGCTTTTGGCAGTGCACAGGATGAACTTCCAAGAGCAATCAAAACATCCCTGTGGGCTCGGCAAATCCGTCAGGTGCATTCGGCAGTGCATGTGACAAGCTTACAGGAGTGACTGAAACATCCCTGCAGGTGATGCATCGGGTGCATTCGACAGTGTGCAGGATGAACTTCACTGAGCAGCCGGAACATACCAGTGGGTGTGGCAGAGTCATCCGGCATGTTAAACAGTGTGTGGGATGAAGTTCCAGGAGTGATTGAAACATCCCCGTAGGCATGGCAGAGGTGTCAGGCGCATTCAGGTGTGTGTGAGATGAACTTCCAGGAGCAATTGGAACATCCCCGTGGGTGTGGCATGGCTGTCGGGAGCATTCGGTAGTCATGGGACGAACTTCCGGGATCGACCGAACATCCCCACGTGTGCGGTTGTGGCATTGGATACGTTCGACAGTTCATGGGATGAACTTCCAGGAGTGACCAGAACATCCTTACAAGACTGGCAGCAGCATTGGCTGTGTTTGGTAGGGCATGGGACAAACTTCTGGAAGTGACCCGAATATCCCCTGTAGGCATAGCAGTGGTGTCAGACACGTTCGGCAGTGTGCGGGACGAACTTTGGGGAGTGACCTCAACATCCCTACAGGACTGGTAGCAGCATCAGTTGTGTTTGGTAGTGCGTGGGATGAACTTCCAGGAGTGACTGGAACATCCCCGCAGGCATGGAAGAGGCATTGGGTGCATTCGGTATTGTGTGGAACAAATTTTTGGGAGCGACTGGAAGATCCTGACAAGTGCACCATAGGCTTCAGGTGCATTTGGCATTGCACGGTACGAACTTCCAGGAGTGATCATTAATTCCCCGTGGGCTCAACAGAGGCATCGGATGTGTTCAGCAGTACTTGGGACAAACTTCTAGGAGTAATCGGATCATTCCCGTGGGTGTGGTAGATGTGTCGGGCATATTCAACCATGCATGGGACAAACTTCTAGGGGCGATCAGAACATCACTTTGGGCTTGGCAGAGGCGTCGGATGCATTCGGCAGTGCTTGGGATGAACTTCTGGGAGTGGCAGGAACATCCTCATGGGTGTAGTAGAGGCATCAGGCACACTCAGTAGTGTGCAGGACAAACTTCAGGGAGCGAGCAGAACATGCCTGCAGGCATGGCAGAGGCGTCAAGGGCATTGGGCAGTGCACGGGACAAATTTCAGGAAGTGACCGCAAAATACTCACGGGCTCGACAGCGGTGTCAGATGCGTTCGGCAGTGTCATGACAAACTTTTGGGAGCAACCGGAACATCCCTGCAGTTGTGGCAGTGGCATCTGGCATGCTCAGCTGTGTGTCGGAACATAACCACGGGCGTAGCAGAAATGTTGGAGCATGAGATAATGCGCACAAGGCGCCAAGCAGCAAGAAACAGGCCAAAATGTGCACACAACAAGCCTGCATGCAGCATGTAGTGAAGCACGGCCAGGTTCTGACTCAGTTCTAATTGATTGCAAAAATACAAGCCAAAAAGAAGACCAGCATTGGCAGGACACGCATGAAGCAATCTGAGAAGGAGATTGATGGCGTGAATAACTCTTGCAGCAGCAAGACATCATGGCAGGTTTACTTCAGCAAGATGACCACGCCAAAGAGAAGCCTTGGAGAGGAAGGACACGCCATAGTGGAAGTTCTAATCCAAGAAGGAAACGGCAAGAAGAAGTTCAGCAGCTGTAGGAGAGAAGATAAAATAAGGAAAGAAAGACTTAGTCAAAATAGGAATTCTAGTCTTAGTAGGAATTTAAGAAAGACCAACAATCCTAGTAGGATTAGAAAACAATAGGACAAGGTCTATGTCGATAATGTTTTAGTTGACTTAGAAAAACTTGTTGACTTAGGAAAACATATCCTAAGTGGATAAGGAACCTAAGTACTAGTTGAATTAGGATAAGGCTGTCTTAAGGCTATAAATACAGCCCATTATTTGTGAGGAGGACATATGCTCCGAAATTTTGTATATTTCTCATTCATTAATCAAGAATCAAGGTTAGCATTCTTACTTCCATTCTTGTTTATATTTTGGTTATCTTTTAAGAGTTGTCTTGAGATAACTTGGGCTTAAGACAAGGTGAAGAGTTGTCTTCCTTGCTTAAGAGCTTAGGTTGAAGTTAAGAGTTGTCTTCTTCAACCAAGGCAAGTTATGATAGGTTTAAGAGTTGTCGTGCTGATCCAACATATCTTTTATTCATTAGTTAATCCCGAAGGACAGCTTAAGGGATGTAAATCTAAGAAAAGTACTCAAGGATCGAATGGGACATCAACTTAGGAGATGTTATAGTAGTCGTGCTGACCCTTAAGGTGTAGAAAACTTGGGGAAAAAAAATCAAGACAGTAGCAATTTAGCGGTGCACTGGACAAACTTGTGCAAGCGACCGAAACATCCCTACGGTCATGGCAAGAGGGTTGCCCGCGTTCGACAGTGCTAGGATGAACTTTCGGGAGTGACTAGAACATGCCCATGGGCACGGTAGCTGCATCGGATGCTTTTAGAAGTAGGCAGGACAAAGTTCTAGGAGCAACCAAAACATCCCTATGGGCGTGGTGGCAGAGTCAGGCACGTACAAATGTCTGCGAGATGAACTTTTAGGAGTGACCGGGTCATCCTGATGGGCTCGGCAGAGGCATTGGGCATGTTTGGCAGTTCACTCTGAAAATCTACAATTGAATACTATTTCTGATGTTTGTTATCATATATTGCATAATCAGATAGCTATTAGACAATCACAGAATATAATTTTTAAATCAAATAGGAATAGCACCTAGAATAATATTTACTTTTGAATATTTAAAAAACCGGTGTATAGTAAATGAAGTAGCTAAACAAGTTAAAAGTTATAATTATTGTAAAAATGTATACATACCAGGTATATATAAACAAGACAGGAAAAAGAAATATTTTAGAAAAGCAACTAATTATAGAAAAGGAATACCTAGAAAAAATCATGTTAGTAAATTTAAGAATAAAAAACCCCCTCTTAAAAAATGTAAGTGTTTTATATGTGGACAATTAGGACATTATGCTAGAGAATGTAGAAATAAAAGAGGAGATTTAGAAAGAATGACAGTATATAGAGAATTAGAATTGGAAGATGAATTTGATATAATTAGTATAAAGTGGTAGTGAAAATAGCAATGATAGTGATGTATTAAGCATATGTGATAATAGTGAAGAATTAGAGAATCAAAGTGATTTTGAAGAACAACTAAGATTATTAAAATTATGAATTGGATGGTAGAAAAACAGTTACCATTAAAATGTAAGGAGTGTAAACATAATTGGGATAACACTTATAGAGAAAAATGCTTTTATTGTAATATGATAATTGTTAAAAATTGTAAAAAATGTAGGAATTGTGAGTTAGTATGTTGTCCCATGGATATAGCTAGGTTCGGAGAAATAGTGGACTATGGAGATGAAATTAGAAGAGAAATTAAAACAGATAAAAAAGAAAAGGAAGATATAGAATTTCTGAAATTAGAAAACAATTATTTAAAAGAAAAAGTAAGTAAATTAGAAAAAGAACTAGCAAAAATAAAATTGGAAATAAGTAGATTAGAACAAAGAATAAATGATTTAGAAAAAGGTAAATTAAAACAAAGCAAGTAAATAGAAGAAGATGAAGAAGTAAAAATAATAGCAAGTAATACAGTAAGGCCAGAAAATATGGTAAATAATCTATTAAATTGTAAAGTTGCAATAGAAGTAAACAATAAACAATATAATTTAAATGATATTATTGATACAGGAGCAAGCAAATGTGCAATAGATAATAGGGCATTACCATTAGAATGTTTTGAAAAATTACCAATGGCAGTAAGAATAGCAGGAGTAAATAGTGTAACACAGAGTTATCTAAAAGTAAAAATAGGAAGTTACTTAATTTTTAAAACTCAAAAATATTTATTACCATTTTGTTATGTATTACCTTTATAAATTCATGATAGGACTCAAATAATAATAGGAATAAATTTTATTTATAGTATGCAAGGAGGAATAACTATAGAATGTGGAAAAGTAACTTTCTTTAAAAAGACAGAGGTTATAGAAACAACTCCTGTCAGTAGACCCGTAGATATAAAAATATTTGAAGAACAAGAAGAAAATGATAAAGTAGAAATAGAAGAATATTTAGAAACAGATGTAATATTATATAATTATGGGAATTTAGAATCTAATTACAGAACATATTTAGAACCATTAATGAAAAGATTAGAAAACTTATCTGTAACAGGAGAAAACCCATTAGACACTCAAATAACTTGTAAGCTTGATATAATAAATCCAGACTTAACCATACAGGATAAACCTATAATACCAGATCCAAGAACTAAAACAGAATATGCTAAACATATAAAAGAATTGTTAAGAGGAAATCTAATTAGACACTCAAATAGTAGACATAGAACAACAGCCTTTATAGTACAAAAACATAGTGAATTAATAAGAGGAAAAAGTAGAATGGTATTTAATTATAAGAGGTTAAATGACAATACTTATAATCTATACATTGGTTTTTTAAATATTCAAAAGTAAATATTATTCTAGGTGCTATTCCTATTTGAAATGTTATACCATGTTTTTTGTTCCATTCTTCTGCTAATATTGTATTAAATAGAGGTGGTAATTTTAAAAAATATTTTATACTAAGTTGACTATCTGTGAATGCTCTTTCAGTTTTACTTGCTAAATTAAGATACTCATTACTAAAATCTTTTATTTGAGTCATATTATCTATATGTAATCTTTCTAAGTCTTGTAATGCTCTATTCTGCATTTCAGTATTTCCTCTATACTGATCATATTCTAATATCATTTGTCTTATTTGACTAGTTATATTTTCTGTAACATCTGCATTAGCTACTAACATTCTATATGCACTGCTATAATCTTTTTTCCATGACTGAAAATACAATTTTGCTACTTCTCCTAATAAATTTTCTACATAATTTACTTTTTCTTGATTATCCATAAAATTAAATGTCCTTAAGTGTAATATTGTACTAGATTCTCACTTCGCTATTATTTCTTCCCATAATTGAGGGTGATAATTACTTAATACTAGCATACTTCCACTATTAGCTAAAGCTGAGGGTAAAGAGCAAAGGAGATGTGTGCATTCAGCCACTATTAGCTCTTGATCTCCAGATGGGCTCTGATGGAATGGAAATGGTCTTCTATACTTGGATCTTCATGGATTTGGCCCAAGTAAGGTGTATATAGACTGAAGCTTCTATATTTTGTGAACACCTTCATATTACTATCCTCCATGTGCATAGGATAGTCATGGGTCCATGTTCTGGCTTTCTTAGCCGAAAGAAGTAGATTTCTAACATTAATTATATTCATCATTACTGATGGATCAGATGCTTCAATCCACCCTTTCCATTGAGATTTTGTCCTTAAGCATGTAGGCTCAGAAAATGGGAACACATCAATTAAAACTTCCATCTTGGCTCCTTCAGGATATCCTGTAGTATAGCTGGCTAGTATTGAAAATATTATGAGATCTATGAATCCCTGTCCACTTAACCCATTGCCAACCTTTTTGTGTTCATAGTAAGCATGCAAGATCTAAGACAACTTCCAAGACAGTGGTTCTATGAATTTTTTTATTTGTGACTATTGAGTAACCATTATTCTTGTGATAAATCCCACTTCGAACAGCTGTTTTAAAGAGAAAGGAATAGCAGAATCTTTCCAATGTTCCAAATGGGTTGTTGCCTTAAAAAGAACCAATCCCTTATTACAGACACATATGTTAGGGCATATCATGATCCTGGGCTTTGTAATGAATAGCTGCCAAGCCCATTCCTGGTGGATATGGACCATTCAATGCTATGTGCCTCATGAATTCTTGGGCATTAACCATCTCTGTCATTTTATCTGCTAATACATACCCAAGTACTTTTCTCTCTGCGAGAGTGTTGAAGATGGGCTCTAATAATTTCTTTTTTGAAAATCTTTCTGTGTTCTCTTTCTGCTAGATATCAATTTCCTTTTTTATTTCTTTCTCTCTTTCTTTTTTCTCATTGAGCTCATTTTTTATTTTTTCAATTTTTTGTTCGAGCTCTTTTATTCTCTCATTTTTTTCACTTACCTCTGCCTTTAATAAATTTATTTCTTTTTGCATCATAAAGGGTGTTTGTGGAGTGAAAGGATTGGGAGAGGCCAAAAGCATAGATCTTAGATTTTCTTCTTGATTTTTAAAATCAAGATAACAACATAAGGCATGAAGCATGTCAGGTTTCAATCGTGGATTAAAATTCCAAAGATTATCTACCAGACATTTTTGTTCAGTTTCAGTTGGGCTTTGGCCTTGAAAGAGAGGTTTGTTCCAATTGGGGATACACTTTTAAAGTATAAGGTCCAAAGAAGAAAGGAGTTTGGGTTTGGGTTTTGGGATGTGCCTGCCATTGCTACAAAAAATAAAGAATATAAAAATTAGGTTAGTGCTACAAATCTTTCTACC
Organism: Xylocarpus granatum; assembly: GCA_019650275.1. Taxonomy (NCBI): domain Eukaryota; kingdom Viridiplantae; phylum Streptophyta; class Magnoliopsida; order Sapindales; family Meliaceae; genus Xylocarpus; species Xylocarpus granatum. Next base: position 7,745 of record BNST01002127.1, read on the forward strand.
TGTGTCTATTTTTCTAATATGCATGAACAGTTATGTTGGTGGGCTTAGTGGGCTCCTGACTTACGTCAGTATCCACAACAAAATCGAATTTTGTACAATGCCACCATGCATGAATGCACATTAACTTTCTATTACTAACTTTCTACATGGAATTATATTTCTACATGCAATTTACATTGTTCTCATTCTATAGTATCATTGTTAATTATTCTAGATAATTTATCTGCTAAAAAATTTTCATTAGCCTTTACATGTTCAATTTTACATTCTACATCCTATTATTTTTAAATAATCTATAAATTTTATCCATCTGTTAGTACTTAATTTACTAGAATTTATTTTATTATAAAACTTTACTATAGCATTACAATCAGTTCTTAAAGTATATTCTAATTTATCAAACACAAATATTTTGAATTTTTCTAAGGTATTTATACATGCTAATATTTCAGCATCTATACTAGTTACTTTAGTCTTGTATTTTCCACTAGTATATCTACTTAATTTTTCTAGATTACGGGGATCTTCTTTATTGGGTTTCCATTTTAAAATTCCTCCCCATCCTTCTAAACTACCATCAGTTTCTATTATTATATAACTATCCTTTGGGGGTAATTCTAAATCTAGTAAATTTTTTATTATGGTTTTTATTTGTTTTAATAATTTTTTATTTTCATTATTAAACCTAATTTCTCCTCCTATTTTTAATTTATTGTAAAAGGGTCCTGTTAATTTTCCTAAATTAGGAACATAATTTCTAGTATAATTTAATAATCCTAAAAAACTTTCTAATTCTTTTTTAGTATCAATTTCTTCATTATAATCTATCACCTTTTTAATTATATGAGGCTGTAATTTTATTATTCATTTTCCTATTTCTAATCCTAAGAATTCTATTCTAGGTTGTCCTAATCTTAATTTTGTCTTAGATAATATTAATCCTTCTTTTTCACAAATATCAAAAAAAAATTTTAAATGCTGTATATGCTGTGTTATGTTATCACTAAATATTAGTATATCATCTATATAACAAATTATAAATTCATCTAACTTTCTAAATATATTATCCATTTTTTTTATCCTATTTCACTCATCTGAATCCTACAACCTAGCACTATTTCTGATGAATAGTTGTTTACCCTATCATACTAACAACTACTATACACAATTAATATTTACAGAATACTAAATTTACTAGAGTTTTTTAAAGAACTAACCACCGTAGTTTCAACGGTGTTGGGGATTATGGAATAAGACAAATAAGGGAGACACTCTCAACCTTACTTGAATATGTTGAAATTAAAACTTTACCTTGAATTTTCTGAAAGGCTATTTTAGAGAATTGGGAGAGATTTCAAGAAGATACAAAGCTTTCTATCTTCTTGAAATCTCTCCCAATTCTCTAAAATCTGTGATAATAATGAAGTAGAAAATTAGAATAATTTTGAAGAACAATTGAAATTATTATCAATGTAAATTGCATGTAGAAATATAATTCCATGTAGAAAGTTAAAATAGAAAGTTAATGTGCATTCATGCATGGTGGCATTGTACAAAATTCGATTTTGTTGTGGATACCGATGTAAGTCAGGAGCCCACTAAGCCCACCAACATAACTGTTCATGCATATTAGAAAAATAGGCATGGTAGAAAGATTTGTAGCACTAACCTAATTTTTATATTCTTTATTTTTTGCAGCAATGGCAGGCACATCCCAAAACCCAAACCCAAACTCCTTCTTCTTTGGACCTTATACTTTAAAAGTTTTCCCCACTGGAACAAACCTCTCTTTCAAGGCCAAAGCCCAACTGAAGCCTGAACAAAAATGTCTGGTAGATAATCTTTGGAATTTTAATCCAAGATTGAAACCTAACATGCTTCATGCCTTATGTTGTTATCTTGATTTTAAAAATCAAGAAGAAAATCTAAGATCTATGCTTTTGGCCTCTCCCAATCCTCTCACTCCACAAACACCCTTTATGATGCAAAAAGAAATAAATTTATTAAAGGCAGAGGTAAGTGGAAAAAATGAGAGAATAAAAGAGCTCGAACAAAAAATTGAAAAAATAAAAAATGAGCTCAATGAGAAAAAAGAAAGAGAGAAATAAATAAAAAAGGAAATTGATATCTGGCAAAAGAGAACACAGAAAGATTTTCAAAAAAGAAATTATTAGAGCCCATCTTCAACATTCCCACAGAGAGAAAAGTACTTGGTATGTATTAGCAGATAAAATGACAGAGATGGTTAATGCCCAAGAATTCATGAGGCACATAGCATTGAATGGTCCATATCCACCAGGAATGGGCTTGGCAGCTATTTATTACAAAGCCCAGGATCATGATATGCCCTAACATATGTGTCTGTAATAAGGGATTGGTTCTTTTTAAGGCAACAGCCCATTTGGAACATTGGAAAGATTCTGCTATTTCCTTTCTCTTTAAAACAGCTGTTCGAAATGGGATTTATCACAAGAATAGTGGTTACTCAACAGTCACAAATAAAGAAGTTCATAGAACCACTGTCTTGGAAGTTGTCTTATATCCTGCATGCTTACTATGAACACAAAAAGGTTGGCAATGGGTTAAGTGGACAGGGATTCATAGATCTCAGAATATTTTCAATACCAGCCAGCTATACTACAGGATATCCTGAAGGAGCCAAGATGGAAGTCTTAATTGATGTGTATACTACTGAACGTGCCCGACACCTCTGCCACACCCACGGGCATGTTACAGTTGCTCCCAGAAGTTCATCCCACACAGTGCAGAATGCACCCAACACCGCTGCCATGTCCGTGGTGATATTCAGGTCGCTCTGTGAAGTTCCTCCTCTGCATTGCCAAATGCATCTGATGGCTCTGCTGTGCTTGCAGGGATGTTCTGGCCAAATGCACACGCCTCTATCACTCTTGGAAGTTTGTACCATGTACTGCCAAATGCGCCCGATGCCTCTACCACGCCCATGGGAATGACCCGGTCACACCAGGAAGTTCATCCCACAGACGTCCGTACGTGCCCTACTCTGCCACCGGGGCTATAGAGATGTTCTGGTTGCTCCTAGAACTTCATCCCACCTACTTCTAAATGCATCCAATGCTGCTACCATGCCCGCAAGGATGTTCAAGTCAGTCCTGAAAGTTTGACCTAAGCACTGCAGAACGCGCCCGACCCTCCTACCACGCCTGCAGGGTTTGTTTTTCGGTTGCCCCCAAAAGTTTGTCCCATGCACTGCCGAATGCACTGGATGCCTCTACGGTGCCCGAGGGGATGTTTTAGTAGATCAAGGAAGTTCTTCCTGCATGCTGCCCAACACGCCTGATGCCACTGCTGCGCCTGCAGTGATGTTCCGGTCACTCCTGGAAGTTCATCCTATGCACTGCCGAATGTGCCTGACAGCTCTACCATGCCCGCAGGGATGTTTCAGTCGCTCCTAGAAGTTCTTCTCTTACACTGCCAATGTGCCTGAAACCTCTGCTGCACTGGCGGAGATGCTCTGGTTGCTCCTGAAAGTTCGTCCCATGGGTTGCCAAATGTGTCCAACACTGCTACCATGCCTTTAGGGATGTTCTTGTCACTCCTATAAGTTCTTCTCAAACACAGCCCAATGTGCCTGAACCTTTGCCGCACCAGCAGTGATGTTTTGGTCAATACCAGAAGTTCATCGCGTACACTTCCAAGCTATTGAGGACCTTAGGAGGCAAAGGGAGTGTGAACAAATGCGTGCAACACGCCAGACAGCAAGAGAGACTGCAACAGGCCAGAGTGTGTGTGTAACAAGCCTGCACGCAGCAAGCAGTGAAGCACGGCCAGGTTCTGACTCAGTCCTAAGTGATTGCAGAAATCCATGCCAAGAAGAAGATAAGCATTGGCAGGACACACAGGAAGCAATCCGGGCAGCAGAAGGAGAGTGACGGCATCAAGAACTCCAGCAGCAGCAGGACGTCTTGAAAGGTTTACTTCAGCAAGATGACCATGCCAAAGAGAAGTCTTTGAGAGGAAGGATGCCAAAGCAGAAGTCTAATCTAAGAAGGAAACGAAAAAGAAGAAGTCAGCAGCTGTAGGAAAAAAGATAAGATAAGGATAGAAGGACTTAGTCAAAGCTGGAATTCTAGTCTTAGTAGGAATTCAAGAAAGACCAAGAATCCTTGTAGGATTAGGAAACAATGGATAAGGTCTATCTTGATAATGTTTTAGATGACTTAGAAAAGCTTGTTGACTTAGGAAAACATATCCTAAGTGGATAAGGAACCTAAGTACTAGTTAAATTAGGATAAGGTTGTCTTAGGACTATAAATACAGCCCATTATTTGTGAGGAGGAGATATGCTCCGAATTTTGTTATTTTCTCCTTCAGTAATCAAGAATCAAGGTTAGCATTCTTGCTTACATTCTTGTTTATGTTTCTGGTTATCTTTTAAGAGTTGTCTTGAGAGAACTTGGGCTTAAGTCAAGGTTAAGAGTTGTCTTCCTTGCTTAAGAGCTAAGGTTGAAGTTAAGAGTTGTCTTCTTCAACCAAGGCAAGTTGTGATAGGTTTAAGAGTTGTCTTGCCTATCCAACATATTCTTATATATATTAGTTAATCCAAAGGACAGCTTAGGGGACGTAAATATAAGAAAGGAACTCAGGGATGAAACAGGACAGCAAGTTAGGAAGGATTCGAGTAGGCATGCTGACCCCTAAGGTGTAGAAAAACTGGGGAAAAAATTGGGGACTCCAACACAAATGCACCCGATGCCGCTGCTGCACCTGCAGGGGTGTCCCGATTGCTCTCAGAGGTTCATCCTGTGCACTACCAAACACGCCTGAAGCAGCTGCTGTGCCAGTGGAGATGTTCCAGTCGCCTCAGGAAGTTTTATCCCTCACACTGCTGAGCACATGCTACTGCCTGCAGGCATGTTCTGGTCGCCCCCAAAAGTTCATCCTACACACGGTCAAATGTGACCAACGCCTCTGCCAAACCTGCACTGATGTTCTGGCAAACTGACAAGTGCACCCTATGTCGCTGCCGCATTTGTAGGGATGTTTTGCTCACTCATGGAAGTTCATCCAGCTCATGACCGAATGCGACCAACACCTCTGCCACGCCTGTGGGGATGTTCCAGTCACGCCCAAAAGCTTGTCCCAAACACTACAGAATGAGCCTGACCATCTGCAGCACCTGGGGGAATGTTCAAGTCGCTCCCAAAAATTCATCCCGCACACTGCCAAACGTGCCTGACACCTCTGCCACGCCCGGAGGGATATCTGCTTGCTCTCGGAAGTTCAGCCCGAGCACTGCCGAATGCATTCGATGCCTCTACCGAGCCAGCAGGGATTTTCTGGTCGCTCCCAGAAGTTCGTCCCGCAAACTGGGAAATGCACCCGATGAATCTGCCGTGTCTGCAGGGATGTTCAGTAACTCCCTGAAGATCGTCCCGCACACAGCCTATTGCACCCAATGCCTCTGCCGCACCTGCGGGGGTGTTCTAATCGCACAAGGTAGTTTGTCCCACACACTGCTGAATGCACCCAATCATTTGCCACGCCCACTGGGATTTACAGTCGCTCCCAGAAGTTCATCCACACACAGTTGAAAGCGCCCAATGCCTCTACCACACCCGCGGGATGTTCCGGTTGCTCTCGGAAGTTCGACCCGCGCACTGCTGAATGCACCTGATGCTCCTGCTGCGCCCATGGGGCTGTTCTGGTTACTTCACGAAGTTTGTCCTGCACACTGCCAAACGTGTTCAATGCCTCTGCCGAGCCAATGGGGGCATTCTGGTCACTCCCAAAAGATCATCCTGTTCACTACTGAATGCGCCTGACGCATCTGCCGCACCTGCAGGGATGTTCCGGTCGCTCCCGAAAGTTCCTCCCACACACAGCCCAACGGTCCAGAAGCCACTGCCATGCCTGGGGGGATGTTTTGGTAGCTCCTGGAAGTTCATCCCGATCACTGCCGAACTTATTTGCTGCCTCTGCCGAGTCCGTGCAGATGATCCGGTTGTTCCTGGAAGTTTGTCCGTGCACGGCAAAGTGTGCCCACTGCTTCTGCCATGCCTGTAGGGATGTTTTAGTCGCTCCTACAAGTTCGTCCCGAGCATTGCCGAACACATCCAATGCCTCTCACCGAGCCGACTGTGATTTTACGGTCACTCTCAAACTTCGTCCTGTGCACTGTACAATGTGCCTTAAGTCTCTGCAGCGCCCACGGCGATGTTCTAATTACTCCGGGAAGTTCATCCAACTCATTGTAGAGCGTGTCCGACACTGCTTCCACACCCACAGGCATAGAATCAAGAATGCTAGCCTTGATTCTTGATTAATGAATGAGAAATATCCAAAATTCGGAGCATATCTCCTCACAAATAATGGGCTGTATTTACAGTCCTAAGACAGCTTTATCATAATTCAACTAGTACTTAGGTTCTTCATCCACTTAGGATATGTTTTCCTAAGTCAACTAAAATAAACTTATCAAGATAGACCTTATACCATTGTTTCCTAATCCTACTAGGATTCTTTGTCTTTCTTGAATTCCTACTTAGACTAGAATTCCTATTTTGACTAAGTCTTTCTGTCCTTATCTTATCTTCTCTCCTATAGCTGCTGAACTTCTTCTTGCTGTTTGCTTCTTGGATTAGAACTTCCGCTATGGTGTGTCCTTCCTCTCCAAGACTTCTGTTTGGCATGGTCATCTTGCTGAAGTAAACCTGCCATGACGTCCTGCTGCTGCTGGAGTTCTTCACGCCATCTATGTCCTTCTCCTGCTAGAACTTTCTTCACATGGACGTGTTGCTGCTGCTGGAACTCTTCTTGATGCAATTGTCCTTCTTCTGGTGGAACTGCTTTTGGTGTGAATGTCCTTCATTAATTAGGATTAAGTCAAACACTAGCCAGGCTTCACTGCTGGCTGCACACTTTCTATTGCTATCCTTGTTGTGCACATTTTCTGGTCCATGCTCTCCTTTGCTGCCTCATTTTCTGCCCGTTGCATTTCCTGCATACTTAGGTTCTCAACATGAATGCATCTGATGCTACTGGCGGGCCGCGGGGATGCTTTGGTCACTCTCAGAATTTCATCCCATGCACAGCTGAACGCGCCCGATGCCTCTGCCATGCCTGTGGGGATGTTTCGGTCTCTCCCGAAAGTTCGTCCCACACACTGCCAAGCACATCTGGGCCGCTGCCGGACCCGCGGCGATGTGCTGCTCGCTGCCAAAAGCTCATCCTGTGCACTGTCGAATGCACCCAACACCTCTACCATACTCTGCAGGGATGTTCTGGACATTTCCAGAATTTCATCCCCTGCACTGCCCAACGTACCCAACAGGATGTTCCTGTCACTCTCGGAAGTTTATCCCTGCACACTGCAAAATGTATCTGATTCTGCTGCCGTGCCCAAACTTCCAGGAGCAACTGGGACATCTCTGTGGGCATGGCAGAGGCATCGGGCATGTTTGGCCGTGCATGGGATGAACTTTCCAGAGAGATCCAAACATCCCCGCGGGCGTGGCAGATGCTTTAGGCAGTTTCGGCAGTGCACGGGATGAGCTTCTGGGAGTGACTGGAACATCCCCACAGGTGCGGCAGTGGCATTGGGTGCTTTCGACAGTGCTCAGGATGAACTTCTGCGAGCGACCATAACATCCCTTCCAGCTTGGCAGAGACATCGGACGCATCCGGCAGTGCTCGGGATGAACTTGCTAGAGTGACCAGAACATACCCGCGGGTGCAGTAAGGCATCAGATGCATTCAGTCAGTGCTCGGGATGAACTTCCGGTAATGATTGGAACATACCTGAAAATGCAGCAGCAGTGTCAGATGCGTTTGGCAGTGCGCAGGACAAACTTTTGGTATGGACCGGAACATCCCTGCAGGCGCAGCATAGGCATCGGACAGGTTCGACAGTGCACGGGATGAAACTCTGGGAGCAACTAGAACATCCCAAAGGGCGCAGCAGAGGCTTAGGGTGCATTAGGCAGCGCATGGGACAAACTTCCGGCAGTGACCGGAACATCCCCGCCGACCTAGCAGAGGCTTCGGGCTCGTTGGACAGTGCATGGGATGAACTTCCAAGAGCAACCAGAACATCCCCACGGGCAAAGCGGAGGCTTGGGTGCATTGGGCAGTGCATGGGATAAACCTCCGAGAGTGATTAGAACATCCCCACGGGTGAAGCAGCGACGTCGAGCATGTTGGGGAGTGAACGGGACGAACTCCCGGGAGCGACTGGAATATCCCCACAGGCCTGTCTGAGGCTTCGGGTGCATATGGCAGTGTGCAGGATGAACCTCCAGGAGCAGCTAGAACATCCATGCAGATGCAGCAGATGCATCAAGCGCAGTGAGCAGTGCTTGGGATGAACTACCAGGAGCAACCGGAACATCCCCGCAGACATGGCAGAGGCATCGAGCCAACAGTGCATGGAACAAACTTCCTGTTGTGACCGGAACATCCCCAGTGGTGCGGCAGAGGTGTCGAGCGCGATCAGTAGTGCCCAAGATGAACTTCTGGGATTGACCGGAACATTCCCGCAGGTGTGGCAGCAGCAGAGGTGTCCAATGCAGTCGTGTTGAGAACCTAAGTATGCAGGAAAGGCAATGGGCAGAAAATGGGGCGCAAAGGAGAGCATGGGCCAGAAAATGTGCACAACAAGCATGGCAACAGCAAGTGTGCAGCCCAGCAGTGAGGCCCGACCAGTATTTGACTTAATTCTAATTAATACAGGACATTTATGTCAAGCAGAGTTCCACCAGCAGCAGGACATCCATGCCAAGGAGAATTCCAGTAGCAGCAGAACATCTGCGCCAAGAAGAGTTCTATCAGCAGTAGGACAAGCATAATGAATTCCAGTAGCAATGGGATACTCACGGCAAAGTAGAATTCTAAGGGCAGAAGGATTTGCATTGAGAGTCCTAGTCTTAGAAGGGTAAGCCAAGAGAAGTCCAGTAGTTGTCGAATACAAGATAAGATAGGAATTCTAGTCTAGGTAGAAATTCAAGAAAGACCAAGAATCCTAGTAGTGAAACAGGATAAGTCTATCTTGATAATGTTTTATTTGACTTAGAAAAGCTTGTTGACTTAGGAAAACATATCCTAAGTGGATAAGGAACCTAAGTACTAGTTAAATTAGGATAAGGCTGTCTTAGGACTATAAATACAGCCCATTATTTGTGAGGAGCTCATAAGCTACGAATTTTGTTATTTTCTCATTCATTAATCAAGAATCAAAGGTAAGCATTCTTGCTTCATATTCTTGTTTATATTTCGGTTATCTTTTAAGAGTTGTCTTGAGATAACTTGGGCTTAAGTTAAGGTTAAGAGTTGTCTTCCTTGCTTAAGAGCTAAGGTTGAAGTTAAGAGTTGTCTTCTTCAACCAAGGCAAGTTGTGATAGGTTTAAGAGTTGTCTTGCCTATCCAACATATCTTTATATATATTAGTTAACCCGAAGGACAGCTTAGGGGATATAAAATAAGAAAAGAACTCAAGAATCAAACGGGACAGCAAGTTAGGAAGGATTCCAATAGGCGTGCTGACCCCTAAGGTGTAGAAAAGTTGGGGAAAAAATCGGGACCCCAACAAGTCGGCACCAGTCGGGACAGTCTTCTGGGTGTGACTGGAATAGCCCCACAGACGTGGCAGAGGCTTTAGCGTGTTTAGCAGTGCACGGGACAAACTTCTGGGAGTGAGCATTACATCCCCAAGGGCACAGTAGTGGTGTCGAACACGTTCAGCAGTGTGTGAGGCAAACTTCCAGGAGCAACCAGAATGTCTCTGCGGGCACGGCAGAGGCGTTGGAGCATTCGGCAGTGCACGGGATGAACTTTTGGGAGCGACAGGAACATCCCCACGTCGGTGTGGCACTGGGTGGGGTGCGTAGCACAGTGTGCAGGACAAATTCCAGGAGTGACCAGCACTGGCTGTGGGTAGGGCGCATTAGGAAGTGCACGGGTAGGGTGCATTAGGAAGTGCACTGGATGAACTTCTGGAGCAACCAGAACATCCCTATGGGCATGGCAGAGGCATCTGGCACATTCGGTAGTGCATGGGATGAGCTTCAAGAGTGACCAGAACATACCTGCAGGTATGGCAAAGGGTTCGGGCACGTTCGGCATGTGCAGGATGAATTTCTAGGACCGACTGGAAAATCCCCATGAGCTTGGCAGAGGTGTCGTATGCATTTGGCAGTGCTCCGGGTGAACTTCCAGGACCGACCAGGGCAACCCGATGGCACAGCAGCGGAGTTGGTCACATTTGGCAGTGCTCAGGACAAACTTCCAGGGGTGATTGGAACATCCCCACGGGCATCATAGTGGCTTCAGGCACATCGGTAGTGTTTGAGACAAACTTCCAAAAGTGAACAGAACAAACACTGTACGTGTGGCAGAGGCATCCTGTGCACTCGGCAGTATGTGGGACAAACTTCCGGGTGTGACCAGAATATACCTGTGGGCATGGCAGCAGTGCTCGGCGCAGTTCGGGCATTGCACAGGACGAACAGCGACTAGAACATCCATGTGGGTGCATTAAAGGCGTCTGGGCGTGTCAGCAGTGTGCAAGATGAACTTCCTAGAGCAAACCAGAACATCCAGCGGGCACAGAAGAGGGGTCAGGTGCATTAGGCCGTGCATGGGGCAAACTTCTGGGAGCAACTAGAATATTGCTGCTGGTGCGGCAGAGGCATGGGCGCGTTGGGCAGTGCGCGAGATGAATTTCTGGCAGCGAATGGAACATCCCCATGGGCGCATGCTGGCATTCTGCACGTTTGGCTGTGTTGCAGGACGAACTTCCAGGAGTGACCGGAATATCCACACGGGCTGCTCTGAGGCTTTGGGTCCGTTGGGTAGAGAGTACAGGACAAGCTTCTGAGAGCTACCAGAAAATCCTCGTGGGCTCAGTAGAGGCATCGGACATGTTTCTGCAGTGCTTGTGACGAACATCTGGGAGTGACCGCAGCATCCCCACGGGCATAGCAGAGGCTTCGGGTGCATTAGGTAGTGCTCAGGATGAACTTACAGGAGCAACCGAAACATGGCCGCGGGCATGGTTGAGGTGTCTGGGGCATTCAGCAGTGCACGGGATGAACTTTGGGGAGCGATCAAAACATCCTCATGCGTGCAGCAGCGGCGTCGGGCGCATTAGGCAGTGCATGGGACGAACTTCCGAGAGTGACAAGAACATCCTCATGGGCGCAGCAGTGGGCATTGGCTGCGTTCAGCAGTGCACAGGGGGAACTTCTAGGAGAAACGAAAACATCCCCACGGGCACAGCAAAGGCTTTGGGTGCGTTTAGCAATGCGTGGAATGAACTTCTAGGAGCGGCTGAAAATCCCTGCAGGCGTGGCTACAGTGCTAGGTGTGTTTGTGTTGGGTCCCAATTTCTCATCCCAATTTTTCTACACCTTAGGGGTCAGCACTAACTTCTGATAACCTCTCCTAACTTGCTGTCCCATTTGATTCTTGAGTTCTTTTCTTATATTTATGTTCCCTAAGCTGTCCTTCAGGTTAACTAATCCATATAAGGATATGTTGGATAGGCAAGACAACTCTTAAACCTATCACAACTTGCCTTGGTTGAAGAAGACAACTCTTAACTTCAACCTTAGCTCTTAAGCAAGGAAGACAACTCTTAACCTTGTCTTAAGCCCAAGTTATCTCAAGACAACTCTTAAAAGATAACCAAAAATATAAACAAGAAAGTAAGCAAGAATGCTAACCTTTGATTCTTGATTATTGAATGAGAAAATAACAAAATTCAGAGCATATCTCCTCCTCATAAATAATGGGCTATTTATAGTCCTAAGACAGACTTATCCTAATTTAACTAGTACTTAGGTTCCTTATCCACTTAGGATATGTTTTTCTAAGTCAACAAGCTGTTCTAAGTCAACTAAAATATTATCAAGATAGACCTTATCCCATTGTTTCCTAATCCTACTAGGATTCTTGATCTTTCTTGAATTCCTACTAAGACTAGAATTCCTACTTTGACTAAGTCCTTCTATCCTTATCTTATCTTCTTTCCTACACCTGCTGACTTCTTCTTTGCCATTTCCTTCTTGGATTAGACTTCTGCTGTGGCGTCCTTCCTTCCAAGACTTCTCTTGGCGTGGTCATCTTGCTGAAGTAAACTTTCAAGATGTCCTGCTGCTGCTGGAGTTCTTCATGCCATCACTCTCCTTCTCCTGCTCGGATTGCTTCCTGCGTGTCCTGCTAGTGCTGGTCTTCTTCTTGGCTTTGATTTTTGCAATTGATTGGGACTGAGTTAGAACCTGGCCTTGCTTCACTACTTGCTGCGTGCAGGCTTGTTGCGTGCACAATCTGGCCTATTGCTGTCTCTCTTGCTGCCTGGTGCCTTGCACGCATTTGCTCATGCTCCCTTTTCCTCCTAAGGTCCTCAACAATTCGGCAGTGCATGGGACAAACCTTGGGTAGTGGCCAGAGCATCCTCAGAGGGCACGGCAGAGGCTTCGGATGCATTCGGCAGTGTGCTGGATGAACTTCTGGGCATGATAGGAACATCCCTGCAGGCACAGTAGAGGTTTCGGTGTGTTGGGTGGTGCACGGGAAGAACTTCCATGAGCGATCGGAACATCCCTGCAGGCATGGTAGCGGCATCGAGCGCGCTTGTGTTGAGGACCTTCAGAGGCAAAGGGAGCATGAGCGAATGTGAGAGAGGCACCAAGCAGCCAAGCAGCTAAGGGCAAGAATGTGCGCGCAACAAGCCAGAAAGTGAGCACAACAGGCTTGAACACGGCATGCAGTGAAGCACGGCTAGGTTCTGACACTGTTGTAATTGACCACAGACATCCAGCATTGGAAGATACGCATGGTGCAATTCAAGCAGGAGAAGGAAGTGTACGACATGAAGAACTCCAGCAGCAGCAGGACGTCATGAAGGGTTTAGCTTCAACAAAATGTTCACATCAAGGAGAAGTCTTGGAATGGAAGGACACACCATATGAAAGTCTTAATCCTAGAAGGAAACAGCAAGATAAAGACCAGCAGCTGTAGGAGATGAGATAAGATAAGGACAGAGAGGTTTAGTCAAAATAAGATTAGTCAATCAAGAAAGACCAAGAATTGTAGTAGAATTAGGAAACATTTGGATAAGGTTTTAGTTGACTTAGAAAACCTTGTTGACTTAGGAAAACATATCCCAAGTGGATAAGGAACTTAAGTACTAGTTGAATTAGGATAAGGCTGTCTTAGGACTATAAATACAGCCCATTATTTGTGAGGAGGACATATGCTCCGAATTTTGTTATTTCTCATTCAATAATCAAGAATCAAAGGTTAGCATTCTTGCTCACATTCTTGTTTATGTTTTCGGTTATCTTTTAAGAGTTGTCTTGAGATAACTTGGGCTTAAGACAAGGTTAGGAGTTGTCTTCCTTGCTTAAGAGCTTAGGTTGATAGTCAAGAGTTGTCTTCTTCAACCAAGGCAAGTTGAGATAGGTTTAAGAGTTGTCTTGCCTATCCAACATATCCTTTTATCATTAGTTAATCCCAAAGGACAGCTTAAAGGACATGAATCAAAGAAAAGAACTCAAGGATAAAATGGGACAGCAAGTTAGGAGAGGTTTTAGAAGTCATGCTAACCCCTAAAATGTAGAAAAGTTGGGAGAAGAAATCGGGACCCCAACAGCTTGACAGTGTGCAGCATGAACTTCTGGGAGCGACCAAAACATCCCCACGAGTGTGGCAGAGTCATCAGACACATTCAGCAGTGCTTGGGACAAAGTTTCGAGAGTGCCAGAGCATCCACGCAGGCACAGCAGAGGCTTCGAGAACATTGGATAGTGTGCAGGATGAACTTCTGGAAGTGACCAGAACATCCCTGTAGGTGCCGTAGCAGCTTTGGGCACATTTGGCAGTGTGCAAGACTAACTTCAGGGAGCGACCAAAATATCCAAGCAGGCACAGCAGAGGCATCGGGCACGTTGGGCAGTGTGCAGGATGAGCTTTCAGGAGCGACCGGAACATTTCTGCGAGCGTGGCAGAGACGTTAGGCGTGTTCGACAGTGCACGGCATGAACTTCCTTGTGCAATCAGAACATGCTAGTAGGGCACGGTAGAGGCTTTGAGCACATTGGGTAATGCGCTGGATGAACTTCCAGGAGTGACCAGAAAGTTCCCGTGGGATCCACAAATGCATTGGACGTGATCACCAGTGCTCGGGACAAACTGCTGGGAGCGACCGGAACAGCCCTGCCGGTGTGTTCGGCAGTGCATGGGACAAACTTCCAGGAGCGACCTGAACACCCCCATGGGCATGGAAGCGGCATTGGGCACGTTGGGCAGTGTGCGGGACGAACTTTCAGGATTGACCAGAACATCCCCGTGGGCGCAGCACAGGCTTCAGGGGCACTGGGCAGTTTGCAGGACGAACTTCCAGGAGTGACTGGAACATCCCTGCAGGCACAGCAGAGGCGTTGGGCACATTCGGCAGTGCGCAGATGAACTTTGGAGAGCGACCTAAACATCCCTGCAGGCATGGCAGCAGCGTCTGGCACGTTCGTGTTGAGAACCTAAGTATGCAGGAAAGGCAATGGGCAGAAAATAGGGCAGGAAAGGAGAGCATGGGCCCGGGAAAATGTGCATGACAAGAATGGCAATAGAAAGTGTGCAGCCCAGCAGTGAGGCCCAACCAATATTTGACTTAATCCTAATTAATGAAGGACATCTATGCCAAGAAGAGTTCTATCAGCAGTAGGACACTCGTGATGAGTTCCATAGCAATAGGATATTCATGCCAAGGAGAATTCTAAGGGCAGAAGGATATGCATTGAAAGTCCTAGTCCTAGAAAGAAAAGCAAAGATAAAGTCCAGCCACTATAGAATACAAGATAAGGTAGGAATTCTAGTCTAGGTGGAAAATCAAGAAATACCAAGAATCCTAGTAGGATTAGGAAACAGTGGGACAAGGTCTATCTTGATAATGTTTTAGTTCACTTAGAAAAGCTTGTTGACTAAGGAAAACATATCCTAAGTGGATAAGGAACCTAAGTACTAGTTAAATTAGGATAAGGCTGTCTTAGGACTATAAATACAGCCCATTATTTGTGAGGAGGACATATGCTCCGAATTTTGTTTATTTCTCATTCAATAATCAAGAATCAAGGTTAGCATTCTTGCTTACTTTGTTGTTTATATTTTCGTTATCTTTTAAGAGTTGTCTTGAGATAACTTGGGCTTAAGACAAGGTTAAGAGTTGTCTTCCTTGCTTAAGAGCTTAGGTTGAAGTCAAGAGTTGTCTTCTTCAACCAAGGCAAGTTGTGATAGGTTTAAGAGTTGTCTTGCCTATCCAACATATCCTTTTATATATTAGTTAACCCGAAGGACAGCTTAGGGTACGTAAATATAAGAAAAAACTCAAGAATCAAATGGGACAGCAAGTTAGGAGAGGTTTCAGTAAGCATGCTGACCCCTAAGGTATATAAAAGTTGGGGAAAAAATTGGGACGCCAACAGTTCGGCAGTGTGCGAGATGAACTTATGGGAGCAACCAGAGCATCCCCACAGGCACAGCAGCTGCGTTGTTGCATGTTCGGCAGTGCACGGGACGAACTTCCAGGAGTGACTGGAACATCACCGCGGGCGCTACTGTGGCACAGTGCATGTTTGCACGTGCATGGGACGAACTTCAGGGAACAACCAGAAACATCCCTCCAGGTGCGAAAGTGGCACTGGGCGCATTCTGAATTGCACCAGGATAAACTTCGAGACAATCCTGGGGCACAGCAATGGTGCTGGATGCATTCGGCAGTGCCTAGAACGAACTTCAGGGAGCGACCGGAACATCCCCGCAGGCGCAGCAGCGGTGTCGGCCGTGTTCTGCAGTGCACAGGATGAACTTCCAAGAGTGACAGGAACATCACGGTGGGTGCAGCAGCGGCGTTGTGTTTGTTCATGTTGAGAACCTAAGTATGCAGGAAATGCAACAGGCAGAAAATGAGAAAGCAAAGGAGAGCATGGGGCAGAAAATGTGCACAACAAGCATGGCAACAGCAAGTGTGCAGTGCAGCAGTGAGGCCCGACCAGTATTTGACTTAATCCTAATCAATGAAGGACATTCACACCAATAGGAGTTCCAGTAGAAGATGGATAATCACATCAAGAAGAGTTCCAGCAGTAGGAGGACATCTACACCAAGCAGAGTTCCAGCAGCAGCAGGACATCCATGCCAAGGAGAATTCCAGCAGCAGCAGGACATCTATTCCTAGCAAAATTCCAGCAGCAGCAGGACATCCATGCCAAGGAGAATTCCAACAGCAGCAGGACATCTACGCCAAGAAGAGTTCTATCAGCAGCAGGACACGCATGATGAATTCCAGTAGCAATGGGATACTCACGGCCAAGTAGAATTCTAAGGGCAGAAGGATTTGCATTGAGAATCCTTGTCCTAGAAGAATAAGCCAAGAGGAAGTCCAGCAGCTATAGAATACAAGATAAGGTAGGAATTCTAGTCTAGGTAGAAAATCAAGAAAAACCAAGAATTGTAGTAGGATTAGGATACCATTGGATAAGGTCAATCTTGATAAGGTTTTAGTTGTCTTAGGAAACCCTATTGACTTAGGAAAACTTATCCTAAGTGGATAAGGAACTTAAGTACTAGTTAAATTAGGAAAAGGCTGTCCAATATTATAAATATAACCCATTATTTGTTAGCATGGATAGATGCTACGAATTTGTAAGTTTTCATTCATTAATCAAGAATCGAAGCTTTGCATTCTTGCTTATATTCTTGTTTATATTTTGGTTATCTTTTAAGAGTTGTCTTCAGATAACTTGGGCTTAAGACAAAGTGAAGACAAATAACTTGGGCTTAAGACAAAGTGAAGAGTTGTCTTGAGATAACTTGGGCTTAAGACAAAGTGAAGAGTTGTCTTCCTTGCTTAAGAGCTTAGGTTGAAGTCAAGAGTTGTCTTCTTCAACCAAGGAAAGTTGTGATAGGTTTAAGAGTTGTCTTGCCTATCCAACATATCCTTTTATCATTAGCTAATCCTGAAAGGACAGCTTAGGGGACAAGAATCAAAGAAAAGAACTCAAGGATCAAATGGGACAGCAAGTTAGGAGAGGTTTTAAAAGTCGTGCTAACCCCTAAGGTGTAGAAAAGTTAGGGAAAAGAAATCAGGACCCTAACAGCAGTGTGCAGGGACGAACTTCCATGAGTGACCAAAACATCCCCACAGGCACGGTAGAGGCGTTGGACGTGTTCGGCAGTGTGCGGGATGAACTTCAGGGAGGAAATGGAACATCCCAATGGGCATGGCAGCAGCATCTAGCATGTTTGGTAGTGCATGAAACAAACTTCTGGGAGCAATCACAGCATCCCTGTGGGCACTGCATCAATGTCATGCGTGTTCGACAGTGCAGTCCTTGTGGCTGCAGCTGTGGTGCCATACGACGACGCTGCTGCGCCTGCAGGGATTTTCTGGTCGCTCCCCAAAGTTCATCCCATGCACTGACAGAACGTACCCAATGGACTGACATACCTGCTGGGATTTTCCGGTTCCTCCCAAAAGTATGTCCCACGCACTACTTAATGCACCTGAAG
>BNST01002128.1:0-62987 GCA_019650275.1 Xylocarpus granatum
TTCGAAATGCTTTTCTCCAGGGGGAATTAGAAGAAGAGGTTTACATGGATATCCCACAAGGATACAACATTAAAGTACCAAAACCGCATGTATGTAAGCTTAGAAAAGCCATCTATGGCTTAAAACAATCTCCTAGGGCTTGGTACTCTAAGTTGTTAGGTGCTTTAACTTCTCAACACTTTAAGGTTAGTAGTGCTGATCACTCTTTATTCATAAAACACTCCAATAATGGTATTACTGTTGTGATAATATATGTGGACGATATCATTATAACAGGGAGTGATACTTTGGGAATAAACAGCACTAAAAGTTATTTAAAGTCTACTTTTGATATTAAAGACCTTGGACACTTACGGTATTTTCTAGGTATAGAGATAGCCCATTCTAATAAAGGGCTATTTCTATCCCAAAGGAAATACACACTTGATCTTTTGAAAGAGACAGGTAAGCTTGGAGGGAAGATAGCATCAACTCCAATTGAAGTACAAGCCAAAAAGAAGGAGGGCAAACCAATTGAAGACATCAAGCAATATCAAAGAATTGTGGGTAAGTTAATCTACTTAACTATTACAAGACCTGACATTTCTTTTGCTGTGAATCAGGTAAGCCAATTCATGACTTGTCCAATGACCAATCACATGGAAATGGTGGACCGAATACTCAAATATCTCAAAGGAACTCTAGGACAAGGATTACTAATGAAGAAACATGGACATCACCAAATTTTTGCCTACACGGATGCTGATTGGGCAGGAAGCATTGAAGATCGCAAGTCTACAACTGGATATTGTACTTTTGTTGGTGGGAATTTAGTGACTTGGAAGAGTAAAAAGCAAACCGTGGTGGCCAAATCAAGTGCCGAAGCTGAATATAGAGCAATGGCTTCAACCACTAGTGAATTGATATGGTTGAAGGCATTGGTTGAAGATTTGGGTTTTAATGTCGAGGCACCTATGAAGCTACATTGTGATAACAAATCGGCAATACATATTGCAAACAATCCGGTGTTTCATGAGAGGACCAAGCATATAGAGGTAGATTGTCACTTTATAAGAGAAAAATATTTGAACAAGACAATCTCAATGCCTTATGTCAAGAGCGAAGATCAATTGGCGGACATATTCACCAAACCTCCGAGTATTCAACAACTTCAAAAGTTTGTATCCAAGTTGAACTTGATCAATTTGTTCAAGCCCAACTTGAGGGGGAGTGTTGAAAATGAAGGGATTGAGGGTGAAGATAAAAGGCCCAAATAACTCTTTGATTGGCCTATGTACACCCATATCAAGCCCAAAGTCCATATCAAGCTAACAGCTAAAGGACGAAATAACGGCTAGTTCTTGAAATTGAAAGCTATGTTGTTATGTGTTGTACCTAGCTGTTAGAAAAGTAAAATCAACTTGTACCTAGCCGTTAGGATGTTGTATATATATACCCAAGATGTGTAAAGTGAAATACAAGCTTCTTTATTCTTTCATCAATACTTTCTTTCACACTTCTTTGTTTCTTTCAATATTTTTTCACACTTTTAGTCTAGTTAGTGACTTTTCGCTTCCCCTGCCTCTACGGCTTCTTCAAGCATTAAAAAATATTTTTTATGGCGCTTTTCTCATATATGCTCGTAGTCTCTCTTGTCGCCCTGTGAAGTGAGAGTACTGACTTTCTTTCTAGTTAGACTCTTGGAATGCTTTAATTGGATAGAATCCTATTATTGATGGAAAATCTATAAATCTTAATGAGTGTGGCCCATATTTCGGGGCTCTTGGTGTTTTTTTTTGATTTTGTGTTCGAAAGTTCACTCAAAGGGTAGTTAGTTCTTTGACCTGTGTGGTAATTAATATATTATATGTATCCCAGTTCTAGGGAATTTATTTAAGGAATGATGCCAACATTCGAAGGGCCTTTTGAGCGAATACCTACTTTAATAAAAGTAGGGCATGTTGATAAATAGAATCTGAATGTGTTTAGCTCACAATTTCAAAGATTCAACATAAACCAAGTAAAAAATGCAAGTAGAGAGAAAATGCATGAAGAGAGAAAAATGAATAGCTTTTTATTCTATCTCAAAATATTTACACATCTTGGGTTTATATATACAACATCCTAACGGCTAGGTACAAGCTTACTTTACTTTTCTAACAGCTAGGTACAACACATAACAGCATATCTTTCAATTTAAAAAACTAGCCGTTATTTCGTCCTTTAGTAGTTAGCTTGAATTGGGCTTTGGGCTTGATATGGGTATCCATAGATCAATCCAAGAGTTATTTGGGCTTTTCATCTTCACCCTCAATCTCTTCATCTTTAACACTCCCCCTCAAGTTGGACTTGTACAAATTGAATAAGTTCAACTTGGAACTCACCTTAAGAAGTTGTTGATGAGTACATGGTTTGGTGAATATATCCGCAAGTTGATCTTCACTCTTCACATAAGGCATGTTGATCACTTTGCTCAAGTACTTTTCTCTTGTGAAGTGACAATCAACTTCAATGTGCTTGGTCCTCTCATGGAACACTGGATTAGATGCAATGTGTGTTGCTGCCTTGTTATCACAGTACATGTCCATAGGTGTTTCAACTGAAAATCCTAAGTCTTCCACTAATGATTTTATCCAAACCAATTCACTCGTAGTAGATGCCATAGCTCTATATTCAGCTTCTGCACTCGATCTTGCAACTACACTTTGCTTCTTGCTTTTCCAAGTCACCAAATTACCTCCCACGAATGTGCAATAACCAGTGGTTGATCTTCTGTCCTCGAAGTTACCGGCCCAATCCGCATCTGTGTAAGCACATATCTTGTGGTGGCCATTTCTTCTCATCAAGATTCCTTGCCCCGGTGCTTGTTTTATGTACCTTAAAATTCTATTCACCATTTCCATGTGTATATTCTTTGGGCATGACATGTGTTGACTTACCTGTTGCATAGAAAAAACAATATCAGGTCGTGTAATAGTTAAATATATAAGCTTACCTACAAGTCTTTGATAAAGCTTGATGTCCTTGTATGGCTCCTCCTTGTCATGTTCGTTTTCATGCTTGTTATCCTCTTTCTTCCTTCTTAGTGCCTCCATAGGTGTCACAGCTGGCTTTGCTCCAAGTTTTCCTGTCTCACTTAACAAATCAAGAACATATTTTCTTTGGGATAGAAATAGCCCTTCATTGGAATAAGCAATTTCTATACCTAGAAAATATCGTAAGTTTCCCAAATCTTTAACATCAAATGCAGACTTCAAATATGTTTTAATGCTCTTAATGCCATTAATGTCACAACCGGTGATGATAATATCATCCACATAAATAAGAACAATGGTAGATCCCTCACTTGAGTGCTTAATAAATAAGGAATGATCAGCATCACTCACTTTAAAATTTTGAGAACACAATGCATTATGCAACTTATTATACCATGCTCTTGGTGATTGCTTTAATCCATATATGGCTTTCTTCAATTTGCAAACATGTGTATTTGGAACCATAACATCATATCCTTGAGGTAAACTCATGTAAACCTCTTCCTCTAACTCTCCTTGCAAGAAAGCATTCTTTACATCCATTTGATGTAAATCCCAATTATAATTAGCCGCTAAGGAGAGAAGCACCCTAATGGTGTTCATTTTTGCAACTGGTGCAAAAGTTTCTGTATAGTCTAAGCCGTAGGTTTGAGTGAAGCCTTTGGCCACTAACCTAGCCTTATGTTTGTCCAAGGTTCCATCACTATTTAACTTAGTCTTATACACCCATTTGCATCCTACAACCTTCTTTCCCAAAGGTAAAGGTACTAATTCCCATGTATTATTTTTAACTAAAGCATCCAATTCCTCTTGCATGGCTTGTCTCCAAACTGATAATTCCCTAGCTTCCTTAAAGTTATTAGGATCTTTAATGGTGTCTACTTTAGTTAAAAAGGCTCTAAAACTCTCTTTTACATTTCCTAAGGTGTAGTAGTGGTCAAGAGGGTGTGCGATTACTTTGTTACCATGGAAAAACACTCTTTTCTTCATCCAATCCGATGAAGATTGTCGAATTCTTTGAGATCTCCTAAGTGGGGGATTTGGGCCTTGCATAGGTGCAACATGCTCCCCCTCACTTCGTATACTAATAGATGGCCCATCTTGGTTACTAGATAGTGATTCTATTTGAACATTTCGAATGTTCATCCCTATGTATTTCATTTTGCTCTCCCTCGTCTCTAAGTCTACTGGATGATAACTGTAAATCTTCACTTACTTCACTAGGTGAATGTGCATCTAGACTTTCATTGCTGGTTTCACCCTCATTAGACTCTTGATCTTGTGATTCTATGTTATCACTACTCAAGTGTTGGTCATGGTTGCCTAGTACGTCACTAGATAGTGGTATATACTTGTGTATTATGGCTAAAGGAAGTGGATCATCAACTTCACCTTTTCCATTACCATTGCTATGAAAATATGAGTCATTTTCTACGAAAGTAACATTTCTAGAAATATACTTGTTCTTAGTTAAGGGATTATAGCACCTATAACCCTTAGTATCTACACAATAACCTAAAAAGATGCATTTAATGCTTCTTTCACTTAATTTATCTCTTGAATGACTTGGCATATGTACATAACATACACATCCAAAAATTCTAAGATAGGACAAGTTTGGCTGGGTACTATAAGCAATCTCAATTGGTGTCTTTCCTTTCAGTACCATGGATGGTGTTCGGTTAATAAGATGTGTCGCTGTGAGAATAGCTTCCCCCCAAAACTCTCTAGGTACATTGTGATAGAACATCATAGTTCTTGCCACCTCTAAAATATGCCTATTCTTACGTTCAGCCACTCCATTTTGTTCTGGAGTGTAAGGACAAGTAGTTTGGTGAACAATTCCTTTACTAACTAAAAACTCTTTAAACAAGTTGTTCACATACTCTCCTCCATTATCAGTTCTCAACACCTTAACTTTCTTATCAAATTGGTTTTCAATCAATATTACAAACTCTCTAAAACAACAAAAAACCTCAGATTTCCTTTTAATAAGATAAATCCATGTATACCTAGATTTATGATCTATAAAAGTTACAAAATATTTGAAGCCTGTTGAAAATGAAGAGATTGAGGGTGAAGATAAAAGGCCCAAATAACTCTTTGATTGGCCTATGGACACCCATATCAAGCCCAAAGCCCATATCAAGCTAACCACTAAAGGACAAAATAACGGCTAGTAAGCTAATCACTAATGGATGAAATAACGGCTAGTTCTTGAAATTGAAAGATATGCTGTTATGTGTTGTACCTAGCTGTTAGAAAAGTAAAATCAACTTGTACCTAGCCGTTAGGATGTTGTATATATATACCCAAGATGTGTAAAGTGAAATACAAGCTTCTTTATTCTTTCATCAATACTTTCTTTCACACTTCTTTGTTTCTTCAATATTTTTCACACTTTTAGTCTAGTTAGTGACTTTTCGCTTCCCCTGCCCCTGCGGCTTCTTCGGGCATTCAAAAATGTTTTTTTATGGCGCTTTTCTCATATATGCTCGTAGTCTCTCTTGTCGCCCTGTGAAGTGAGAGTACTGACTTTCTTTCTAGTTAGACTCTTGGAATGCTTTAATTGGATAGAATCCTATTATTGATGGAAAATCTATAAATCTTAATGAGTGTGGCCCATATTTCGGGGCTCTTGGTGTTTTTTTTTGATTTTGTGTTCGAAAGTTCACTCAAAGGGTAGTTAGTTCTTTGACCTGTGTGGTAATTAATATATTATATGTATCCCAGTTCTAGGGAATTTATTTAAGGAATGATGCCAACATTCGAAGGGCCTTTTGAGCGAATACCTACTTTAATAAAAGTAGGGCATGTTGATAAATAGAATCTGAATGTGTTTAGCTCACAATTTCAAAGATTCAACATAAACCAAGTAAAAATGCAAGTAGAGAGAAAATGCATGAAGAGAGAAAAATGAATAGCTTTTTATTCTATCTCAAAATATTTACACATCTTGGGTTTATATATACAACATCCTAACGGCTAGGTACAAGCTTACTTTACTTTTCTAACAGCTAGGTACAACACATAACAGCATATCTTTCAATTTAAAAAACTAGCCGTTATTTCGTCCTTTAGTAGTTAGCTTGAATTGGGCTTTGGGCTTGATATGGGTATCCATAGATCAATCCAAGAGTTATTTGGGCTTTTCATCTTCACCCTCAATCTCTTCATCTTTAACACTCCCCCTCAAGTTGGACTTGTACAAATTGAATAAGTTCAACTTGGAACTCACCTTAAGAAGTTGTTGATGAGTACATGGTTTGGTGAATATATCCGCAAGTTGATCTTCACTCTTCACATAAGGCATGTTGATCACTTTGCTCAAGTACTTTTCTCTTGTGAAGTGACAATCAACTTCGATGTGCTTGGTCCTCTCATGGAACACTGGATTAGATGCAATGTGTGTTGCTGCCTTGTTATCACAGTACATGTCCATAGGTGTTTCAACTGAAAATCCTAAGTCTTCCACTAATGATTTTATCCAAACCAATTCACTCGTAGTAGATGCCATAGCTCTATATTCAGCTTCTGCACTCGATCTTGCAACTACACTTTGCTTCTTGCTTTTCCAAGTCACCAAATTACCTCCCACGAATGTGCAATAACCAGTGGTTGATCTTCTGTCCTCGAAGTTACCGGCCCAATCCGCATCTGTGTAAGCACATATCTTGTGGTGGCCATTTCTTCTCATCAAGATTCCTTGCCCCGGTGCTTGTTTTATGTACCTTAAAATTCTATTCACCATTTCCATGTGTATATTCTTTGGGCATGACATGTGTTGACTTACCTGTTGCACAGAAAAAACAATATCAGGTCGTGTAATAGTTAAATATATAAGCTTACCTACAAGTCTTTGATAAAGCTTGATGTCCTTGTATGGCTCCTCCTTGTCATGTTCGTTTTCATGCTTGTTATCCTCTTTCTTCCTTCTTAGTGCCTCCATAGGTGTCACAGCTGGCTTTGCTCCAAGTTTTCCTGTCTCACTTAACAAATCAAGAACATATTTTCTTTGGGATAGAAATAGCCCTTCATTGGAATAAGCAATTTCTATACCTAGAAAATATCGTAAGTTTCCCAAATCTTTAACATCAAATGCAGACTTCAAATATGTTTTAATGCTCTTAATGCCATTAATGTCACAACCGGTGATGATAATATCATCCACATAAATAAGAACAATGGTAGATCCCTCACTTGAGTGCTTAATAAATAAGGAATGATCAGCATCACTCACTTTAAAATTTTGAGAACACAATGCATTATGCAACTTATTATACCATGCTCTTGGTGATTGCTTTAATCCATATATGGCTTTCTTCAATTTGCAAACATGTGTATTTGGAACCATAACATCATATCCTTGAGGTAAACTCATGTAAACCTCTTCCTCTAACTCTCCTTGCAAGAAAGCATTCTTTACATCCATTTGATGTAAATCCCAATTATAATTAGCCGCTAAGGAGAGAAGCACCCTAATGGTGTTCATTTTTGCAACTGGTGCAAAAGTTTCTGTATAGTCTAAGCCGTAGGTTTGAGTGAAGCCTTTGGCCACTAACCTAGCCTTATGTTTGTCCAAGGTTCCATCACTATTTAACTTAGTCTTATACACCCATTTGCATCCTACAACCTTCTTTCCCAAAGGTAAAGGTACTAATTCCCATGTATTATTTTTAACTAAAGCATCCAATTCCTCTTGCATGGCTTGTCTCCAAACTGATAATTCCCTAGCTTCCTTAAAGTTATTAGGATCTTTAATGGTGTCTACTTTAGTTAAAAAGGCTCTAAAACTCTCTTTTACATTTCCTAAGGTGTAGTAGTGGTCAAGAGGGTGTGCGATTACTTTGTTACCATGGAAAAACACTCTTTTCTTCATCCAATCCGATGAAGATTGTCGAATTCTTTGAGATCTCCTAAGTGGGGGATTTGGGCCTTGCATAGGTGCAACATGCTCCCCCTCACTTCGTATACTAATAGATGGCCCATCTTGGTTACTAGATAGTGATTCTATTTGAACATTCGAATGTTCATCCCTATGTATTTCATTTTGCTCTCCCTCGTCTCTAAGTCTACTGGATGATAACTGTAAATCTTCACTTACTTCACTAGGTGAATGTGCATCTAGACTTTCATTGCTGGTTTCACCCTCATTAGACTCTTGATCTTGTGATTCTATGTTATCACTACTCAAGTGTTGGTCATGGTTGCCTAGTACGTCACTAGATAGTGGTATATACTTGTGTATTATGGCTAAAGGAAGTGGATCATCAACTTCACCTTTTCCATTACCATTGCTATGAAAATATGAGTCATTTTCTACGAAAGTAACATTTCTAGAAATATACTTGTTCTTAGTTAAGGGATTATAGCACCTATAACCCTTAGTATCCACACAATAACCTAAAAAGATGCATTTAATGCTTCTTTCACTTAATTTATCTCTTGAATGACTTGGCATATGTACATAACATACACATCCAAAAATTCTAAGATAGGACAAGTTTGGCTAGGTACTATAAGCAATCTCAATTGGTGTCTTTCCTTTCAGTACCATGAGATGGTGTTCGGTTAATAAGATGTGTCGCTGTGAGAATAGCTTCCCCCCAAAACTCTCTAGGTACATTGTGATAGAACATCATAGTTCTTGCCACCTCTAAAATATGCCTATTCTTACGTTCAGCCACTCCATTTTGTTCTGGAGTGTAAGGACAAGTAGTTTGGTGAACAATTCCTTTACTAACTAAAAACTCTTTAAACAAGTTGTTCACATACTCTCCTCCATTATCAGTTCTCAACACTTTAACTTTCTTATCAAATTGGTTTTCAATCAATATTACAAACTCTCTAAAACAACAAAAAACCTCATATTTCCTTTTAATAAGATAAATCCATGTATACCTAGATTTATGATCTATAAAAGTTACAAAATATTTTAAGCCTGTTGAAAATGAAGAGATTGAGGGTGAAGATAAAAGGCCCAAATAACTCTTTGATTGGCCTATGGACACCCATATCAAGCCCAAAGCCCATATCAAGCTAACCACTAAAGGACAAAATAACGGCTAGTAAGCTAATCACTAATGGACGAAATAACGGCTAGTTCTTGAAATTGAAAGATATGCTGTTGTGTGTTGTACCTAGCTGTTAGAAAAGTAAAATAAGCTTGTACCTAGCTGTTAGGATGTTGTATATAAATACCCAAGATGTGTAAATTTGAGTGAAAAACAAGCTTCTTTATTCTTTCATCAATACTTTTCTTTCACACTTCTTTTCTTCATCAATCTTTTTTCACATGGTATCAGAGCAGGTTTCATCTCTGAATCTAGCTTTTACCTTTTGTTGCTTTGTTGGTTCTTGGTGTATCAAGACATTCCCCTTCATAGCCAAATTAAAGAATGGAAAGGGAGGGCTCGTCATACAACACCAAGAGCAGAAGTTCCTTCAAGGGAGTTGATAATGATGGTAACACCACCTTGAAACTTACCACATTTCCCTTGAATGGAAAAAATTACTCAATTTGGATCAATCCCGCTGAAAGAGCATTATGTGGAAAACGAGCATTGGGTTTCGTGAATGGAAGAATCACAAAGCCCACAGACACATCAAGTGAAGAATATGAAGATTGGTGCTATAATGACAACTTGGTGTACACATGGATTTTAAATTCCATGGAACCATCCTTGGTAGGTGCATTCTCAAAGGCTGAAACTTCTAAAGCACTTTGGGAGTCTATCAAGAGACAATTTGGTCATCAAGGAAACTTGATGAGAATATACGAGTTGAAGCAGTTCATCAACAATATCAGCCTTGGTGGAGGTGATCCGATAGAATATAACACCAAAATTAAGGAGGCATGGGATGAACTTCAATCATTAAGGCCGAATACTACCAACATTGAAGAGGTGGAAAAAAGGGCTAATGAAGATCTTGTGATATCGTATTTGATGGGTTTGGGTTCTGACTACGAAGATCTTCGGAATCACATTCTTAGAATTGAGCCTTTGCCTCATTATGATGATGTTGCAAACAAGGTTAATAAAGAGTACTTGCAAAGAAAGATTTTGAATGGGAATTCAAGCAAGGCTGAGAGAGGTAGTTTGGTGGACAGCAAGGAAGAAGGCAGGATGGTCCAAGGAGCAAAAGTTAAGGCTAAGTGTGATAAATGTGGACGGATGCACAACCTTAAAGACAAATGTTGGAAGTGTGGGCACTGCAAGATGCTAGGTCATACTAAAGAAAAATGTTGGGTTCTTAATCCACATTTGAGGCCAGTTAACTTCAAGGAAAAGGCACCACCACAAGGTGCTCAAAATGCGATCGAAAAAGGGAACTCAAAACTCCTTGAGGATTTGGCCAAACTACTTCAGAACCATCTTCCAAGCTCCTCTCAAGGTATGATTTCCAACTCACATTTTAAGTTTGACCCTTGGGTTATTGATTCAGGTGCTACTAATCATATGTTTAGAAATAAAAACATGGCATCTAGAATAGAAACCCTAGGAAACATTAGAAATGTGACAATAGCCAATGGTAGTGAAATACCCATTAAGGGATTAGGAGATATTAAAGTTTTATCCAAGAAAACAAGTGGCCTTTATATGCCAAATTTTTCATCAAATTTGCTGTCCGTTAGTAGAATAACAAAAGACTTAAATTGTTGTGTCACCTTTGAACCCAATAAGGTGATATTTCAGGACATATCAACCGGGAAGAAGATTGGTGAGGGAACCTTACATGACGGCCTATATTTTTTGGATAGTACCAATCAAGCCCTTAGAGTTGAGGAAGACAGTGGACTTCAGAAACTTTGGCATGCAAGACTAGGCCATCCTCCTAGTAACATTTCTGTGTAAAATGATTCCGAAAATGAAGTTTAGTGATTTTAAAACAATGTAGGGCTTGTAATCTTGGAAAACAGACTAAACTTCCTTTTGTACATTCGGAAACTTGTTATAATGAAATGTTTGATCTTGTTCACTCTGATCTATGGACTTCTCCTTTAGAATCTCACAATGGCTTTAGATATTTTGTCACATTCATTGATCACAAGTCTAGATACACTTGGATATACTTGATTAAAAACAAATCAGAGACCTTGTCATGTTTTAAAGAGTATGTTTCCTTAATTGAAAATCAACTTGGTAAAAGGATTAAGATTCTTAGGAGCGACAATGGGGGAGAATATACTAGTCACGCCTTTGAGAATTACTTGAGCACTTTAGGGATAGTTCATCAAACGACTTGCCCCTACACACCTGAACAAAATGGTGTGGCCGAGCGAAAAATCGGCACATCTTAGATGTAGGAAGGTCACTAATGTTTCATCACAATGTCCCTAAAAGATATTGGAATGAAGCCATTCTCACTGCCATACATTTGATAAATCGTATGCCTTCGAAGTTGTTGAATGGAAAATCTCCTTTTGAATTGTTGCATAATAGGCAACCAAACTTATCTTATCTAAAGGTATTTGGCTGTACTTGTTATGTTCACATCCCTAATCATGCTAGAGATAAATTGAGTCATAGGAGTGTAAAGTGCATATTTTTAGGGTATTGCATTGATAAAAAAGGTTATAAATGTTTAGATCCTTTTACGAATGAGAAATTCTTGTCAAGAAATGTTACTTTTCTGGAAAGTGATCCTTACTTTGATAAAGTGAGATATGAAGGAGAAACGAAAGGGGATCCTCTTCCCTATCTATTGTAGGTAATCGGTTGAGTTTGTTAAGGAATAATGATCAAATCAATAATGGAGTTAGTTTGAATGAAAGCGAAAAAGAGGATTTTATCTATGAAGATTCAACACAACAAAATGGTGATATTCATGAACCATTGGAATCAAATGAAGAACAAAACATAGTTAGCGAAAGTCAAAGTGAGGAAACACCTTGTGATGAGAACCCTAATGATCAATTAGTTTTAGAGCATGAAATCCCATTTAGTTCCTCACCGGGTGGGTCAAAATGAGAGAGAGTCCGATTCTTCATCACATGATCAAAATTTTCCTCTTAGAAGATCTCAAAGAATTAGGAAGCCTCCATCCGAATGGCAGAAAAATAGGGTATTCTTTTATGGGAACAAAGTCACAGCACATCCTATAGAAAATTGTTATACCTTAGATAATGTTAAAGAGAGTTACAGAGTGTTTTTAAGCAAATTGGATAGTTTGAAAGAGCCATCTTGCTACAACGAGGCCAAGGACATTCCTATTTGGAGAAATGCCATGGATGAGGAGTTGGAAGCTTTAGTTAAGAATAAGACATGGGAAATTGTTACTCTTCCCCAAGGTAAGAAAACAGTTGGGTGTAAATGGGTGTACAAAACCAAGCTGAAGAGTGATGGTTCCATTGAGAAACATAAAGCTAGATTGGTTGCTAAAGGATTCACTCAAACCTATGGTTTAGATTACACTGAGACATTTGCCCCAGTAGCCAAAATGAACACCATTAGAGTTATTTTGTCCTTAGCCACTAATTATGAATGGGAAATGTATCAAATGGATGTTCGAAATGCTTTTCTCCAGGGGGAATTAGAAGAAGAGGTTTACATGGATATCCCACAAGGATACAACATTAAAGTACCAAAACCGCATGTGTGTAAGCTTAGAAAAGCCATTTATGGCTTAAAACAATCTCCTAGGGCCTGGTACTCTAAGTTGTTATATGCTTTAACTTCTCAACACTTTAAGGTTAGTAGTGCTGATCACTCTTTATTCATAAAACACTCTAATAATGGTATTATTGTTGTGATAATATATGTGGATGATATCATTATAACAGGGAGTGATACTTTGGGAATAAATAGCACTAAAAGTTATTTAAAGTTTACTTTTGATAGTAAAGACCTTGGACACTTACGGTATTTTCTAGGTATAGAAATAGCCCATTCTAATAAAGGGCTATTTCTATTCCAAAGGAAATACACACTTGATCTTTTGAAAGTGACAGGTAAGCTTGGAGGGAAGATAGCATCAACCCCAATTGAAGGACAAGCCAAAAGGAAGGAGGGCAAACCAATTGAAGACATCAAGCAATATCAAAAAATTGTGGGTAAGTTAATCTATTTAACTATTACAAGACCTGACATTTCTTTTGCTGTGAATTAGGTAAGCCAATTCATGACTTGTCCAATGACCAATCACATGGAAATGGTGGACCGAATACTCAAATATCTCAAGGGAACTCTAGGACAAGGAATACTCATGAAGAAACATGGACATCACCAAATTTTTGCCTACACGGATGCTGATTGGGCAGGAAACATTGAAGATCGCAAATCTACAACTGGATATTGAACTTTTGTTGGTGGAAATTTAGTGACTTGGAAGAGCAAAAAGCAAACCGTGGTGGCCAAATCAAGTGTTGAAGCTGAATATAGAGCAATGGCTTCAACCACTAGTGAATTGATATGGTTGAAGGCATTGGTTGAAGATTTGGGTTTTAACGTCGAGGCACCTATGAAGCTACATTGTGATAACAAATTGGCGATACATATTGCAAACAATCCAGTGTTTCATGAGAGGACCAAGCACATAGAGGTAGATTGTCACTTTATAAGAGAAAAGTATTTGAACAAGACAATCTTAATGCCTTATGTCAAGAGTGAAGATCAATTGGTGGACATATTCACCAAACCTCCGAGTATTCAACAACTTCAAAAGTTTGTATGCAAGTTGAACTTGACCAATTTGTTCAAGCGCAACTTGAGGGGGAGTGTTGAAAATGAAGAGATTGAGGGTGAAGATAAAAGGCCCAAATAACTCTTTGGTTGGCCTATGGACGCCCATATCAAGTCCAAAGCCCATATCAAGCTAACCACTAAAGGATGAAATAATGACTAGTAAGCTAATCACTAATGGACGAAATAACGGCTAGTTCTTGAAATTGAAAGATATGTTGTTGTGTGTTGTACCTAGCTGTTAGAAAAGTAAAATAAGCTTGTACCTAGCTGTTAGGATGTTGTATATAAATACCCTAGATGTGTAAATATTGAAGTAGTGGAAAAACAAACTTCTTTATTCTTTCATCAATATTTTCTTTGACACTTCTTTTCTTCATCAATCTTTTTTCACAAAGCCCTTATGAGATAGAGTGGGAGAAGTCCACAAATCAGAATTTACCAAAGCAAATAAATTATTATATTCATGATGAGATTGTACAAAAGGTATCTTAGTTTGTTTTCCTAAAATACAAGAATTACAATATTTGATCTTATCAAATTTCAAGTTAGGAACTAATTTTTGCAAAATATGACTAGGAGGATGCCCTAATCTAGCATGCCAAAGTTCTTGGATTTTGCTGCTATCTACTTTAAAGGCTTTGCTTGAATCTTCCAAAACATACAGCCCATTTTTCTCTCTTCCCTCACCAATCAATTGTCCGGTCTTGATGTCCTGAAATGTTACTTTATTAGGTTCAAATATAACATAACAATCTAAATCTTTAGTAATTCTACTTACGGACAACAAATTTGAAGAAAAACATGGCATATAAAGACCTTTAGTATGCTTAGACAAAATATTCAAGTGTCCTAAACCACTAATCGGTATATCTTTTCCATTAGCTATACTCACCCTTTTATCCTTTCCTATAGACTCAATTTTAGAAGCTAAATTTTTACTTCTAAACATGTGATTTGTAGCACCCGAGTCTATAACCCAAGGGATCAATATTTAAAGATAAATTAGAGATCAAACCTTGAGAGGTGTTTGGCCTTTGACATTGAAGGAACTTTGCAAATTGCTCAATGAGGTTTGTGGACAAGTTTGCCTCTGATTTGTGGTTTAATTCTTCTGAAATTTTGGCTTTATTCTCCTTTCTTCAAGTGAGGATGAAGCTCAAAACATTTATCCTTGTTATGCCCAAACTTTCCACAATGATCACAAAACCTACAATTTCTTTTGATGTGTCCTAGTCTTCCACATCTTTCACATTTGATGGTTTTGCTTTCTTTCAACCCTTGTGTTACCATTGCTGCTTCTTTTGCCTCCACAAATGCACCTTTCTCAATTTTAGGCTCATCTCTATCAAACGCTTCTCTAGCCATCAATTCCCTATCCACAATATTCACCACATCATCATATGGTGGCATCTCCTTATTCCTTAGAATTTGATTCCTAAGGTCCCCAAAACTAGGCCCCAATCCTGCCAAGAGGAAACAAACAAGATCTTTATTGGCCCTTTTCTCCAATTCTTCCTCATTGGTAGTAATCAGCCTCAAACACTCCAATTCATCCCATGCTTCCTTGATTTTGTTGGAGTAGGAAAGGAAATCACTCTCCACTCATCTTGGCATTTGTGATGATTTCCCTCAACTCATAGACTTTTAAGAGATTTCTTGATTTCCGAACCTTCTAGCAAGTGCATTCCAAAGGTCTTTGGCAGTTTTGGCTTTGTTGAAGGCACCAACCAAGGATTGATCAATGGAGTTGATAATCCAAGTAATGACAAGATTATCAACATATCTCCATTCAGCATATTCTTTATCTCCCACCTTAGGTTGATTAATTTCTCCATCAACAAATCCCAGAACCCTCATGCCCAGTAAGGCCCTTGTTGCATTCGTCACCCATGTAGAGTAATTCCTTCCATTTAGAGGAAAGGTGGTAAGCTTAGTGGTGATTTTGTAGTCAGAATCAACATTGAAAAAATTCTCTCTCTTGGCAGAACTACTTCCCACTTGTGCTGCCATTTTAATTTCAGCAACCTGGCCTTGCATAATAGAGATTGATCACATAACCAAGAGAGAGTAAAAATAAAAGAGAGATGATGAAAGGAACTCTCTAGATGCAACCTTGCTCTGATACCATGTTGATAAATAGAATCTGAATGTGTTTAGCTCACAATTTCAAAGATTCAACATAAACCAAGTAAAAATGCAAGTAGAGAGAAAATGCATGAAGAGAGAAAAATGAATAGCTTTTTATTTTATCTCAAAATGTTTACACATCTTGGGTTTATATATACAACATCCTAACGGCTAGGTACAAGCTTACTTTACTTTTCTAACTGCTAGGTACAACACATAACAGCATATCTTTCAATTTAAAAAATTAGTCGTTATTTTGTCCTTTAGTAGTTAGCTTGAATTGGGCTTTAGGGCTTGATATGGGTATCCATAGAGCCGCAGTAGTCTGATTTTAGACTTTTATATCCATTCACAGAATAAGGTTACCACGTTACAAAGAGGTTGAACTTTCCTAGGTAACGGGATAGAACCCTTAATTTACGGTGTAGCTTTCTGTTACTAGGATACTATAGTCTTGATCAGATTATAGAAGCTTTCTGAGGAGTAGAAGAAGAGAAAATGAGTAATATATTTTTTTTAATTCATTTCACTCGTCTGAATCTAACAACCTACTACTATTTTTGATGAATAGTATTTCTAGCCTACCATTCTAACAACTACTGTACACATCAAATTTTACAGAAAACTAAATTTACCAGAGTTGTTTAAAAGAAACCAACAACTGGAATAGGATCAACGGCGTTGGGGATGAGGAATAAGATCAATAAGGGAGGGACTCTCTACCTTATTGAAATATGTTGCAAAATTAAAAAGAGAAAATTTTTGAGAGTGTAAGAGAGAGAGATATATGTTGTATGCAGGGTTTTACGCATTTCACATTCTTTCTCTTCTGCATTCCAATAAAAGAAAAAGTGTGATAGGTTATTAAGTCAAGAATACTTATATTAAATATAAAACCATTAGACTCGGAATGGGATGGCCCTATAGAATGACAAGCTCCTATTTTCCTACTGCTTCTGCTTCACCACGAAGCTGAAGAAAGGGGGGATGAAGAGTGAGATCAGTTCTATACGCTCTTTTCTGCTGTCCTCCCCTAGCTCCAATTAAATGAAAAGGTGAGAAAGATTCTGTTTTCTAGATTGATGAAAATGCATAATGTAAAGACATCGAATAAATTGTCAAAGAAGTGAGCAGTCTTTGTCTTTCTCTGCCATATTGAATTCCAAGCAATATATGTGAGACTGGATTGGTGTGCCATTCACGGTACTTATTCTCAGCTTATACTCAAGTTGTTCCGAATATGGTGTTTGGTTTTGTCATGCCTAACCACGATCCATGACCAAGCCTAGTTAGATACTTACCTATGTTCCAACCCTACCCGATAACCCAAAGAGCAGATATCTTGTCATTCTCAGAGAACTGCATCCCCTTCCCAATCATCCGGCTCAACTTTCGTTGTAAGCTAATCCCCGCAGCCCGATAGTTACAACCCAAAAGTTTCATATTGTGATAGAAAGAAATGTTATACTCACCCACGGTTCAAGCAGGGAAGATCCTCAATTGTTGTTCCCCTACGACGATGACAACAAAGCGATTACAACACTTTCTTTTGGTGGACGTAGCATAATTAGGTCGAGCACCTTATTCTCCTATCACATTGATAAGGGTTTTAATTAATAAGCATTCCCTAATTGATGCTGTGAAGCCTTAAATGAAGGATTGAAACACTTCCTTCTTTATGGTCACCTTTTCATCGGAACTTCTTCCCTTCATGCGTGTTAAGGTCAAAAAGCTGCCCACCTTCTCCAAACAAGAAAAGGCTTTGTATAGAGAGAAGTGACTAATGGAGTGTGATAGTTTGAAAGTATTCCCTAGTAAACATCTTTTATGCTCAAGGTACACGAAAGCAAGCAAATTTATAAGTTGGTCGAGATCCGTCTGGTGGCTCTTTGAATGGTCTAAACTCTGGCTTCATTCTGATGTTGTGAAATCGGGCCTCTTTATACCAGTAGTCCTCCTTTTCGGGGTTCATAGCAAAGGGCCAGGAGATGACAATGTTGAAGTCTTGGAATCCCCTAAGGACTCCCTATTAGACTATGCCCACCCTAACATTGACTAAGCCTTAATTCGAGTTTATAATAGCTTGGGAAGCACGGTCTTTTATAAATGCAGGTGCATGAACCCCCTTTAAGGACTTGTTCCTTTAAGATGACTGACCATTCCCTTCTTATTCGATTAGCCAACCTTTTCCCTGATTGAACTTGAAGACAGGTACATCTCTGGAAAGCTCCTACTTATTCCTTATATTTTATTTTCTTCATTTGAGTGTGATAGTTAGTTTATTAGATAATTACTTTATAGAATCCGACTGAATCGTTTGAAGTGATATGTACTCTTTAGTTGATTCCCAACCTAACTTTGCTTTGATATGTGCAAGGTGCTTGCTATAGTGTTGACGTAGCATTATTCCTTCTCGCTTTGTAAAATAAATGTTAAACCATTCATGTTGACTTATTGATTGAAAAAGGGCTTTTGATTGGTCTATAATGTGATAGGTTGTCTATTCAGAATATCATGTATAGAGATCTAAGCTTCAGGCCTTCCACTGACGTCTTCTTCGCGATCCAATTTCAATGCTTTTGCTTGATTCTGTTTGTTATGTATAAGTCCTCATCCTTCCATTCTTAGTGGTGTAATGCATTGGTTTGCTAAATCAAGAATGTGACATCAAGAATCATACTCAAAAGAAGAGTTTGATACTGGCCCAAAAGAAAAAGGCTAGCAATGGATATGAATTCTCTTGATTGCCACTTCTTAGTTGTGAGATGGACCTATTATTCATTAACATCTTGGACTGCCCTTGAAAGCTAGAATCCCAGTTAGATCAATAGTAGGTCTTGCAAAGGGAGCTCGATGCACACAAACTATCGCTTGTCTTGAAAGCAGGTTGTATGGTCTTGAATGTCAACACTCGAATGTATCAAAGGGTCCCTTGCCGATCCATTTTTGTGCTAGGAGGTTTGTCAAGAGCAAGGTGAGACCTCCCATCACAAGATAGGTCTATGCTCTGACTAAAATCCAAGGGAAATGAATGCAATCTTCCATTTTTCTTTCCACAAGCTATGGGCTAGGAATAGGAAAGGGTGCACGAATCCGACCAATCATAAAGAACCTACTCACTGGGGGAGATTAATGCACAGGCGGAGTCGAAATTAGCCGATCAAGGCCATTACATATATATATTGAGCATATTACTACTTTTTAAGAAGCACATTGCGTTGACTGAAGAAGCTTTCTTTCTTCCCAAAATCCTTACTGAGTAAAAGACCTTTTTGTTGATTCGGAGGTTCGATAGACTTGTTACATCTTTTCTTTGTCTCATTATTGCATGAGCTATAGCTGGCTTCTTTAAGTGCGAGCGAAGAAAATAACCTACCATTAACCTGCTTATTATCGCACTTGATGAAACCTAGCCCAATACAGGGTGCGGCTAGCAAGATGAATAAAGAGAAAGATGATTGGTTTCAGAATTCAATGGTTGCTCATTCTTGCTAAAAAGAGGGTTTGTTTGTGTTATGATAGCAATGGATGTGCATGGTGGGGGCATTCTAGCACTACAAGAAGTCAACTCCTTCTTTGATCGAAATCGCATAAAAGGCTTGCAAAAGGTGGTCTCAATCAATGAATTCGCTTGAACTTTCTTAATGTGATAGGTGTCGAGACAGGCTATACCACTGGGGAGAAAAGGGCACCTAAAGAAGTGTGAAATCTGAGCTATGGGGATAAGATGAAAGTCTAACCATGAAATCCCAAGTCAAAAATATAGCCTTGCTTCCTACTTGCCTATTTTACGTGAGCTTCTCAATACTAAGTAGTAAGATTCCTTCCTCTAATACTTTGGGAAGGTAGGGGAATGGAGTACTCAACTGTAAAGAAAAGGGCATGACTTCCGCCAGTATGCTCGACCTATCCATAGAACGGCCAATTGCTGAATTGGTATTGGTTGTCCCAGTGAGGAAGAATTTCTTTTCTTTCTAGAATGAAATGGATCTCGATGAGTATCCTTGATGTGCTCGATCATGGAAATAAAGTTACTGGCATCCAAGAAAGATTAATCCTCATTAACAAAGGATATCCATGCCAAGAAGAATTCTAGCAGCAGCAGAAAATATCACTAGGCAAGGAGTTTGAGATCAAGTAGGGTTTTACATGTAAGATTTTAAGTAGGATTAGGAACCCGATATATTAGGCTTATCTTCATAGAAATCTAGATGACTTAGTAGTCCTTATTTACTTAGGAATCCTTATCATAGATGAATTAGGCGTTTTAGTATAAGTTAGACATGGAAAGGCTGTCATTACTATAAATACGACATCAGTGCTTGTAATTCAACAGTTTTGAGGAATAAGCGAAATTTTGCTTCGTTGCATCCAAATTCTTATCTAAACAAATTCCTTGTTTAATGGCGAATTATCTATCGATTTTTATCACTCTTCCTTCTTTCTATCTTAGAGTGTGGCAAATCAACCTAGTAATCTTGTTTGTGGCGATTTGACCTTATCAAACTTGATTAACTAGTTTTAATTCTTTATTTTGATTATTGAAATTTCTTTTTCTTCTTATTAAACTTTTCATAGGCTATCCCTATCACCTTCCCATTTCAAAATTCGTACATAACCCTTTAGCTTTCTTAAAACACCCTACAGACCTAGTAACTTACTCCAATTACGAATTTTTATCCACCCAACAACTATACTATATACCAACACCTCTTTCCATCCACAAAAACCCCAAAAATATATATATATATATATATATATATATATACCTATTCGATCTTGATTCACCATTAAGATCCTTGAGGCATATCAGTTTGGTATCAGAGCCTCTTTTAATCAAGAAATTCATTCACTTGAAAATTTCAGGACGAATTATGTTTGGAGAAGAAGAAACTCCTCATGTTCCAAGAGGATTGAGTTTGGATCAAGCTAAGATTCTAGCACTTGAACACCAGCAAGCAGAGATGAGGGAGCAAATTGACCGTTTAATTCAAGCCGTGGAAAGGAATACCATCCAGCAACAACCTAGAAGACATGAACGACGAGAGCAGCGAGCAACTGGAGGGCCTGATTATTATGAAGAGGATGAGATTGATGTGCTAGAAATAGATAATAAAGAAAAGGGAGTGGAAGATGGCGAGGAAGAAGAGTAGAACATGCTGAAATTGGAGAAATGCTTGTAGTTCGCCGCACCATGACTACACAAGCAAAAACGGAAGATGAGCAGCGTGAGAATATCTTTCATACAAGGTGTGCAATTCAGAATAAGGTGTGTGGAGTTATAATTGATGGAGGTAGTTGTACAAATGTGGCTTCCACTACCTTGGTAGAAAAACTAAATTTAACTACTCTAAAAC
Source organism: Xylocarpus granatum (assembly GCA_019650275.1). NCBI lineage: Eukaryota > Viridiplantae > Streptophyta > Magnoliopsida > Sapindales > Meliaceae > Xylocarpus > Xylocarpus granatum. The sequence continues at coordinate 21,184 of BNST01002128.1, forward strand.
ATCCACAACCTTATAGATTACAGTGGCTAAATAATAATGGTGATGTGAAGGTTACTCAGCAAGTTTTGGTGCCTTTTTCAATTGGTAGATACAAAGATGAAGTGTTGTGTGATGTCGTCCCTATGGATGCAAGTCATCTTTTACTGGGAAGACCTTGGCAGTATGATAGGAGAGCTTTTCATGATGGTTATAAGAATACATATTCCTTTGTTAAGGATGGCAGAAAGATTGTGTTAGCGCCTCTTAATCCACAACAAATTCAGAAGGATAAAATTGAATTTGAGAAGAAAAAGAAAGAAAGTTTGTTTGTCAACAAAGGAGTAGTAAAGCAAGCTTTGTTTGATAAAGAGTCAATCTTTATTTCTGGTAGTCAAAGAAGCAACTCAAAATAGAGATGTTACTCTGCCGACTCAAGTGAAAGCAATTTTAAAGGAATTTGCTGATGTATTTCCAGAAGACATACCGAAAGGGTTACCACCAAATAGAGGAATTGAGCACCAAATAGATCTCATACCAGGGGCAACTCTACCAAATCGACCAGCCTATAGAAGCAATCCAGAAGAGACTAAAGAGTTGCAAAAACAAGTTTCTGAGCTGATTGATAAAGGGATATGTTAGGGAATCTATGAGTCCTTGTTCCGTACCGGCTTTGTTGGTGCCGAAGAAGGATGGAACCATGCGGATGTGTGTGGATAGTAGGGCAATCAACAAGATTACGGTAAAATATCGCTATCCTATCCCTAGACTTGATGATATGCTTGACGAGTTAAATGGTGCTGCTATATTTTCTAAAATAGATCTCAAAAGTGGTTATCATCAGATTAGGATGAAAGAAGGGGATGAATGGAAAACCGCTTTTAAAACTAAATTTGGATTATATGAATGGATGGTTATGCCATTTGGTTTATCCAATGCACCAAGCACCTTTATGAGATTGATGAATTATGTACTTAGGAACTTTATTGGTGATTTTGTTGTTGTTTATTTCGATGATATTTTGATCTACAGTGGAAGTCTAGAAACACATATAATTCATTTGAGAAAAGTGTTTAAAGTACTGAGAGAAGAGAAATTGTATGGTAATCTGAAGAAATGCCATTTTTGCCAAGACCGTGTAGTTTTTCTTGGTTATGTGGTGTCAAAGCAAGGTGTTGGAGTTGATGAAGAAAAGGTAAAGGCTATTAAAGATTGGCCTATCCCAAGTAGTGTTGCTGAAGTGAGAAGTTTTCATGGGTTGGCTTCTTTTTATCGAAGGTTTGTGAAGAATTTTAGTACTTTACTTGCTCCTATTACTAAAATTATTAAGAAAGAAAAGGCTTTTGAATGGAATAATGAAGCGCAAAGGAGTTTTGAGTTGATTAAGGAGAAGTTAACAACTGCACCAATTTTAGCATTACCTGATTTCACCAAAACTTTTGAATTGGAGTGTGATGCCTCTGGTGTGGGAATTGGGGCCGTTCTTATGCAAGAGGGGCGTCCATTAGCATACTTTAGTCAAAAGTTGAGTGGTGCACAATTAAACTACTCAACCTATGACAAAGAGTTTTTTGCTTTAATTAGAGCTTTAGAGACTTGGCAACATTATTTACTACCTAAGGAGTTTGTTATTCACACTGATCATGAGTCCTTAAAGCATTTAAAAGGGCAAAGCAAGCTGAATAGAAGGCATGCAAAATGGGTGGAATTCTTAGAGTCTTTTCCTTACGTGATCAAGTACAAGAAAGGAAATGTGAACATTGTGGCTGATGCACTATCTCGGAGGTACTCGTTAATTTCCATGTTAAATGTTAAACTAATGGGTTTTAAGATGCTTGTAGATCAGTATAAAAATGACCCAAAGTTTGCATCAATATATGAGGAGTGCAAGAAAGGAGCCATGCAAGGATTTTATCGACATGATGACTATCTGTTCAAGCAAGGTAGATTATGCATCCCAAATTGTTCAATTCGTGAGCACTTAGTGAGGGAAACTCATGGTGGAGGTTTAGCTGGTCATTTTGGAGAAAAGAAGACATTAGAAGCACTCAAGGAACACTTTTATTGGCCAACCATGATCAAAGATATTAAAAGAGTCATAGAAAGATGTGTGATATGTAAGAAAGCTAAGAGTAAGGAGATGTCACAAGGGTTATACATGCCATTGCCTGTACCAGACCAACCGTGGGAAGATTTAAGCATGGATTTTATTCTTGGTTTGCCTAGAACGCAGAGGGGAAAGGATTCAGTTATGGTCGTTGTTGATAGGTTTTCCAAGATGTCTCATTTTATTCCGTGCCACAAGACAAATGATGCTCAACATATTGCTGATTTATTTTTCAAAGAGATTGTTCGATTACATGGGATTCCCAAAAGTATTGTTTCAGACCGTGATGTCAAATTCTTAAGTTACTTTTGGAAGACTTTATGGAAAAGACTTGGAACAAAACTACTCTTTAGCACAACATGTCATCCTCAAACCGATGGACAAACCGAAGTGGTAAATCGAACCTTTTCTTCTTTACTTCGTACTGTTGTCAACAAGAATTTGAAGAATTGGGATGAATGTTTATCATATGTTGAGTTTGCTTACAATAGAAGCGTGCACAGTGGAACGAAGCGTTCTCCGTTTGAGATAGTTTATGGATTCAATCCTATAACTCCTCTTGATTTGTTGCCACTGCCTATTGAAGAAAGAATTTGCTTTGATGGAAACAAAAAGGCTGAGTTTGTTAAATCTCTACATGAGAGTGTGAAGAGACAAATTGAAAAGAAAAATGAAGAATACGCACGGTTAGCAAATAAAAGGAGAACAAGAATTCAATTTGCACCAGGAGATTTAGTTTGGATTCACCTACGCAAGGAAAGGTTTCCAACACAAAGAAAATCAAAACTAATGCCAAGGGCTGATGGTCCTTTTAGAGTTGTTGACAAGGTGAATGATAATGCTTATAAGATTGAATTGCCAGGAGATTATAATATTTCTACTACATTCAATGTCAGGGACCTTTCTCCTTACTTAGAAGATGATTTCAAAGACACCGAGGAGAAGGATTTGAGGGCAAATCCAATTCAACAAGGGGAGAGATGATGTGCTCAATCATGGAAATGAAGTTACTGCCATCCAAGAAAGATTAATCCTCATTAACAAAGGATATCCATGCCAAGAAGAATTCCAGCAGCAGCAGAAAATATCACTAGGCAAGGAGTTTGAGATCAAGTAGGGTTTTACATGTAAGATTTTAAGTAGGATTAGGAACCCGATATATTAGGCTTATCTTCATAGAAATCTAGATGACTTAGTAGTCCTTATTTACTTAGGAATCCTTATCATAGATGAATTAGGCGTTTTAGTATAAGTTAGACATGGAAAGGCTGTCATTACTATAAATACGGCATTAGTGCTTGTAATTAAACAGTTTTGAGGAATAAGCAGAATTTTGCTTCGTTGCATCCAAATTCTTATCTAAACAAATTCCTTGTTTAGTGGCGAATTATCTATCGATTCTTATCACTCTTCCTTCTTTCTATCTTAGAGTGTGGCGAATCAACCTAGTAATCTTGTTTGTGGCGATTTGATCTTATCAAACTTGATTAACTGTTTTAATTCTTTATTTTGATTATTGAAATTTCTTTTTCTTCTTATTAAACTTTTCATAGGCTATCCCTATCACATTCCCACTTTCAAAATTCGTACATAACCCTTTAGCTTTCTTAAAACACCCCTACAGACCCATAACTTACTCCAATTACGAATTTTCATCCACCCAACAACTATACTATATACCAACACCTCTTTCCATCCACAAAAACCCCAAAAAAAAATATACCCATTAGATCTTGATTCACCATTAACATCCTTGAGGTATATCAATCCTTCTTCTCAAAAGGCCAACAATGCGGATAGAAAGGGGTTGGGATTGGTTCTGCTTTGCGAAGATGAAAGCACCTAACAATCGAATCTGACTCACGTTTTAATGACCTTCATCGCCAAGAGACTGGCAATACAAGAAGAAATAGAAATGGTGAAGTCGCCTCTGACGATTTGGCAAAGAGGGAAGGAAAGCCTAGCGCCCTAGCTACCATCAACCAGTTGATGTGCTGATGATGAGAATAGCTCTATGTGGTCAAGCTTCCTGACGGCCAAATATTTGCTCTATGATCCTACCACTTGGACTACTAACTCCAAGAAAAGGCGGGGGGCTTGGACTGCCCTAGTGTGCGATAAGTTGAAGAGGAGCTACCTTTCAAAATTGTAGAAAATAAGTGGGTTTGTACTATATCCTTATCAGGGACACATTGATAGTTGTGCTAAGTAGCCTTGAACTCTTGGTGTTAATCATCTTTTGATAACCTCACATATGCTTGTATCCCTTAGTTTAGCAATCCCTACCTAGGTGGTAGTTGCTATTTTTACTTTTTATGGTTTTTCTCAATAACCCTATTATGCTTCTTGTTTTGAGTGTAGATTTTACATTTTTGATAGAGGCTCGATTACTTAGCCAATTTATAGTAAGTAGTTCCCCTTCTGTCACATAGGTAGGGGTTAGTGCATCATTAGCAAAACAGATGGGTTTTGATACGACAAGTCCATTCAATGAAATGGTCAATAAGTTAGGGAAATGCTCTTTTTAAGCCTTAGGAATGACATGAAAAGAGAAGGGAGGTTCAGCCAAGAAAGCACTTTTCGAAAGGCTTTTGGCGGTCAGTCGCTCACGCGAAAAATAGAGAGCAAGGGCAACGAAGTCGATTGTTGAATTCGGAACCTCTATCGAAGTTCAAATCAAGTTCTTGTTCTCGGGAGTAGTTCACCTCACTTTTAGCATAGCTTTTAGCTCGTTTGTTAGCAACTTCAGTCTCAGGGGGTATAATCAAAGAAGTGATGCTCACTTGACCAAAGTAAGAAGAAGCTCAAGCAAAGTAGAAAGAGGTAAGTTGACTCTCTTTCATCAGCCACGGCTGCCCCTCTCTGGCCAGTTTCAGATTGAAGACAACAGTGAAAGGGGTTAGAAGCGATGTGAGTCAAAGTTTCTTTCTAAGTTCTATGGGCTAAGGAAAGATAGGCGGGCTACCTATCGTCAATGAAATGCTTTTTCTCAGTGTCCATTCTAACGAGTTCTAGTGCGCCAATCCACTTTTTTTCTTCACTTTGAAAGGTCAAAGCGAACCTCCTTCATTTAGTGTTCATTGTTGTGATCTTTAATCTTTACTACTCTCTTAGTTTGAGTTCCGTAGTTTCGCATACTACTAGGATAGGTGAAACTAAATGATTTTGTGCTATAGTTTCAGTCATTATAGCTTGCTAGTAAACTTATAGTCGTTAGCACTAGGAATTGCTACTAACAAGGAAAAAGTCAATGTTGAACAACCACCAAGATGGGTACAGCATCGAGAATCCGTGAATGGAAGCATTGCTAGGAGAAGAAATGACATGAATTAACCATCTTGAGCACAGGTCTCTGTTAGACATGATAGTTCGTTGCTTCACCTACATAGGAACGGAATCGTTGGAGTGCTTATGATTCTTATTATGGTTTAGGCAGTTATCTTCCTTTATTGATAGATTTGGCTTGGTAACAAAAGAGTAATGAGGACCATACAAATGATGAAGAGTAGGTATTTGTTCCATTGGGATATGAAATGATAGAATGTTTCAACCTTGGTTTTGGCTTGTGAATTGCCATGTTCCCTGTCTAATTGGCATTTCCCCCTGTGATGAACTTTGTGAATTTCTTTCATTTAGTACATAACATCTCGATTATGTTGACAACTTCCCTATAAGGCAATCCTTACCATAAAAAATTAGTAGAGAAATACGATTTCGAATCGTCCTTTGCCCATGGGCATCTCAAGTCAGTAAAGAAAATGAATTGAGATATGGAAAATGGAATCTTCCCTATGGCCAACCCTTTTTCAATTACGATCACAACCTTTTTGACTAGTATAAAAGAAGTGGCACAGTTGCCCCCCTTGAGTCACTCGGGGAAGCAAAACCATCTCGAGCACAGGTCTTGGGCAGACATGTTGGTGTCGTACCATATCACATGAAAGGATTGGGATGCATGCTTATGATTATGATTCATGACATAAAGGATTGGGTTAGTAAGGCATGATTCATTTATTGATTGGGAGGATTTCTTCTAGGATTGCTCGGGCTCTACTAGGGATTGTTCATCCCCACCTACATATGCCTATGGTCCATTTACTATCAACCCTCGAAATCATAACCTTTTTTAACGAGATGTAGTAGTATATCCAATCTATTACAAATGTAGATGTGAGTAGCTTTCGAAGCCTAATTCAAGGTGGCCAAGTGGGCACTAGAAGCTAAGGAAGCTTTGGAAGAAGTCCATCAACAACACCAAAGAAAACGAATACTGAATCTGAAGTCAAGGCACAAAAGAAATTATTTCAATGGAAGTAGTTTCTAGCTTACGTTACCCCCATTGGAGTAGCTTGCCTATACCCGTATGGAGAAGAGGTAGTTCACTCACTAAGCCCAATCAATCCAATCCTGCCTAAAAGAAAAGGCCATGTTCCAAGCTAATGCAACTCTAGAATCAATCAAATCTAAAGGAGAATGCCCTATCCAGCTTTCACGGAGTAGGTTTGGAAGATCGGGCTTGAAAAGCCGCACGATGGCTTTAACTCGCCTTTCTTTGGAAAGATAACTTTGAAAGCTCAAGCTTTCTGTTCTCCTATAGTGGTGATGGCACTCCAAAATAGGGTTCTTTTGAGCCCTCAGAAAGTTTTAGTCACCTTAGTGTGAATGTGATAAGTTGGCAATTTAAAGTCTCTTTCTTAGATGCATATATGCAAGTGCGATGCCACCAAAGGAAGATAACTCCCTGTCTCAAAATTTCCTCCTTCTGGCTCTGAAAAATCCTCCCTTTCAATATGCTTTGATCGCTTAGTGAATCAAGGAAGGATGACCAAGACGAAACAAAAGGATGCGTTACTAAACAATCTCTTTTTATTTTTGGCTCAACTAGAGATTTTTGGAAGGGAGAGCTGTAGATCGAATTATGATAGAGATCCTCCCTAGCGTTCTTCTTTCTAGTTTCCTTTGATAATGGTATGGATGAACAACAAAATTGATGATCCACTAGAGCACTGATTTGGCCATAAGTAAGGAATCCTAATCCTAATGTTGATGATTGAAAAAAATAGGGAGGATGCCCCAACCAAGCCATTTGATAAAATTTTTTGGGTAAATCAAATAAAAACTCAGGGGAGATGCACTTCATTTATGTTATATTTGAAATAATAATAAACTTTCCTCTATGCTCGATCTCTCCCGACTGACCTTAAGTGGGATTTGATATAGAATTGCTAACCCATCGTTGAACAATACCTCTCCTTAAACCAAAGCTGAAATAGTCCACCGAAGAAAACCTATGTATGTGTAGCCCAAACCTGGTCGAGAGGTGATTGACCAGAGCAAAGGAAAGTGCATCTAGAAGGAAGAGATCGCCACCCTCCCTTCTCTCAGAGCTCATGAAGTTGTTCAAGATCGGTAAGAACCCTGCTGTATACAGCCCTTTGGGACCACCTATACTATTTTATTTTATCTTTGGAGCTAAGGGATCACTGGAAGTTGACCTGCCCATGAGAGCTTGACAAGTAATAAATCTGTAGATCCATAAGCACACCAAACCAATCTCGATAAAAAAGTAGAAAACGACAACTACATGAAACACTTGCTTCTATGAATAGATTCCTGAGGTTTTGGATCGAGGATGGGCTCTTGATCACCAAATGGAATTGCCTTTACGTGCCCAAGGTTGGAGACTTAAGGAAGGAGATCTCAAGGGAGTGTGGCTGGTCACCCACGGAGAACACTGGCCTTTATAGCACGAGGTGACTACTGACCAAAGATGGAGGAAGAGGTTTCAAGGTATGTGAGAACTTGTCATCTTTGTCAGCAGGACAAGGTGGACAAAGCTAAACCTATGGATTCGAGCCCTTGCCTATACCAGAGAGACTGGGTAAGTCTATCCATGGATTGAATGGAAGCTTGCCTAAGGTGGGGGAGGATGGACCACCTAGTAAAGGTTATACTATACATGAGTTCTATGCCATCTTCACTCCAGTCTTTACTAACTGTACTGGAGAAGAAGCTGCAAAATTCTTTTTAAAAGATGATGTAAAGTACTAGGGCATACCCCAGACCATCATCAGTGATAGGGACCCTAGGTTCATTAGGGGGTTCTAGACAGAAGTGTTCAAACGGTTATTAGATATGGGGGTCCAAGCTCAACTTCTCCACAAGCTTCCACCTAAAGTACAACTTCATCCTTAGCTTGAAACTCGTTCAATGCTAGAGAAGTCAAGTAAGGATGACTATATTTTAAGCGCTCGCTTGATTGAACTCGTAGGAAGAAAGGAGGTTCTGAAAGAAATAGATTCCTGGGTAGGTATAAGGAATATAGAGGGTGAGATTTGAGGTAAAATGTAGAGGGATAAAGAACTTATTACTATTAGGCTTAGGCTTACAACAGGAACTCGAATAAGACCAGACTCTCTCGACAAAACAGCCTTGCAAGGGAAGGAGGTGAATACTCAAAAGCCAAAGATAAATCTATTTCGTCTCGTCTGTCAGTCAACATTTCTTTCTTCTAGCCTGACCTTACTTAAGTGCCATCAGCTAGTGAGAGATAGTTCCTGAACCCTTCATTCAGTCAATAGTTGTAGGGTCTTAAGTACTCTACTGTAGCTGCTTCCCCACTTTCTATTCGTTTAGTCGCCTCACTAACTCTGTGAAGGGAGCCCTCCTTTTCTCATTCACTTCTTTTTCTGCTAACACGACTAATGGACGAAGGACCTATAGTTAGATTAGACCACACAACTTGTGAGATGAGATCGAGACTATTGGTTCAAACTCGAAACCCTAAGAGAAAAGCCCCCACTATACTAGCTTCTCCCCGACGGTACTAGTTTCTAGAAGAAACACTTCCATATCATCTAATAGATATGAAAATCCATATGATTCTTCATCCACTTTAATTTGCTATTCTTCCACTCTTGGTAGTGCTAAAGAAGATGTAGAAGTAGTAGCATAAACTTGAATAAATGACTCAGGACGTTTGGTAGATGCATTACTCGACTCATCACAAGACATCTACATCTTTATCTTGGCGTTCAAGCACACCAAGTCCTGTCTTGGAACACTTGTGTCCTTAGTGTTGCTATCATCTGGAAGTGCATATGCATCTCCTATGCACAATTCTTTTCCTCTACTGTCATCAACTGGAATTGTTGGTGATGAAACGTCTTCTTGTTCTCCAGATTGGCATCTTAGTAGGCAGAGATGAGTATTCCAAGTTCTAAACTGGTGCAGCACTCTCCGATTTGATGAAGGAAAGACTTGGTTTTCATCAAACTCGGAGCAAATATTTGTGATGCTGGATGCGCTGAATCTTTCCATCAATTCTTGTCTGAACTTTGTCTAGCCAATGCTTCTACCTTCTCTGCCGTAAGTAGCCTTAAGATAACATCACCATTGATTGGCCCTCCCACATAGGTGATAGGATGCAAAATCAACCCTTTCACCCCTTTCAACACCTTGTTTCTCAAAATAGAACTCAGCCTTGGAGATCCATTCGGTTGGATCCCTTTTCTCAAAGGTTAGGGAATTCGATTTTTACCTTTGGTTAGGTGTAATGGGTTGGGCTGTCATAGTGCTGCCATTCCTCTCTCCTATTTGTCCGCCAACATTCTGCCTCATGACGACTCTGCATTCTCCTTGGCTGCCATACTGCTGGCCTTTGATCCAAGACCTCATCGTTGTTGTATTCATCATAGGGGTCATGAGGCTGGTGCAAATTCGGTGGCACCTCCCTTTCTGCACCCTAGACTCATGTGCACTCTCCCCCATTTCTTAAAAGGGAAGCTGCTCATGGTGAGATTCATCCTCATGCACCTGGTGTCGCGAGATTTCTAAATGCAGCCTTCTAGGTTGCTGTGGTAGTATCTGCTGCTTCTTTGCTCCGTTTTGCTTTGCCTTCCTAACACTTGAGGTGTATCCCTCTTCAACTGCTCCAGGGAATGGATGATGGATGATAGCTGCTATTTTATATCGACTTACCTGGTCATTGAGTAAGTGTCGGTTCCTCTCTAAGATCAGAATTCTTCCAAAGTCCTCCTTAGTTTGCTGTTGTGGTGAGGGGGAGTGCTGCCTCGATGACATGGTGAACGTGCTGTTCTCCCAATTGGATGGTGATTGTGCTGCCTCTTAACAAAAGCACCAATTTGTAGGGGCGATCGTGCTACTTCTCAATGAAAGCACCAACTTGTTAGTGTCCCAATTTTTTTCCCTAACTTTTCTACACCTTAAGGGCTAGCATGCCTACTGGAAACCTTCCTAACTTGTTGTCCCGCTTTGATTCTTGAGTTCTTTTCTTATATTTACGTCCCTTAAGTTGTCCTTCAGGTTAACTGATATATATAAGAATATGTTAGATAGGCAAGAAAACTCTTAAACCTATCACAACTTGCCTTGGTTGAAGAAGACAACTCTTGACTTCAACCTAAGCTCTTAAGCAAGGAAGATAACTCTTAACCTTGTCTTACGCCCTAGTTATCTCAAGATAACTCTTAAAAGATAACTAAAAACATAAACAAGAATGCAAACCTTGATTCTTGATTAATGAATGAGAAATATACAAAATTTGAAGCATCTGCCTCCTGACAAATAATGGGACTGTATTTATAGTCCTAGACAATCTTATCCTAATTTAACTAGTACTTAGGTTCCCTTATCTATCTAGGATATATTTTCCTAAGTCAACAAGCTTTTCTAAGTCAACTAAAACATTATCAAGATAGACCTTATCCAAATGTTTCCTAATTCTACTAAGCTTCTTGGTTTTTGTTGAATTTCTACCTAGACTAGAATTCCTACCTTATCTTCTATTTTACAGTGGCTGCACTTCCTCTTGCCTAATCCGTCTAGGACTAAGACTCTGAATGCATATCCTTCTGCCCTTAGAATTCTTCTTATCGCGACTATCCTATTGCTACTAGAATTCTTCTTGGCACAAATGTTCTTCACTGATTAGGATTAAGTCAAATACTGGCCAGGCTTTACTGCTGGGCTGCACACTTGCTGTTGCTATGCTTGTGCACAATTTCTGGCCTATGTTCTCCTTTTTTGCCTCATTTTCTGCTCGTTGCATTTCTTGCTTACTTAGGTTCTCAACACGAATGCGCCCGATGCCTCTGCTTCACTGCAGAGTTGTTAGGTTGCTACTACAAGTTCTGACAAACATGCTCGAAGCTTCTCCCATGCCTGTGGCGATGTTTTGGTCACTCCCAAAAGTTCATACTGTTCACCGTCGAACATGTCTGCGTGATGCCCGCGGGTATGCTCCAATCACTCCCAGAAGTTCATCCCAAGTAGTGACAAACATGTAAGATGCCTTTGTTGCGCCCACGGGGATGTTCCAGTTGCTCCTGGATGTTTGTCCCATGCACTGCTGAATAAGCCCGATGCCATTGCTACATGCGCGGGGTTGTTTTGGCACTCCCCAAAGTTTGTCCCATGCACTGCCAAACATGGCTAATGCCTCTGCCGTGCCTGCGGTGATGTTTCGGTAGCTCTTGGAAGTTTGTCACATGCACTGGTAAATGTGCCCAACACCACTGCCGCAGCAGCAGGGATGATCTGGTTGCTCTCGAAAGTTCATCCCGCGCACTGACGAATGTGCCCAGGGTGATGATCCGGTCACTCCCAGATATTCGTTCCACACACTGCCAAATGCGACCGATACCTCTGCTGCGCCCGTGGGGATGTTCTAGTTGCTCCTGAAAGATCGTCCTGTGCACTATTCAACATGATCGAAGCCTCTGCCATGCCCACGGGGATGTTCTGGTCGCTCGATCTGTGCACTACCAAATGTGTCTGATGCCGATGCTACGACCGACATCGATGTCGTGCCTGCTGGGATGTTCTGGTTGCTCTTGGAAGTTCATCCCGAGCACCGTTGAACGTGTATGATGCCTATGCCAAGGCCCCTGGGATTTTTCAGTCTGTCCTGGAAGTTCATCCTGCGCAAGCTCAATGTGCCCCAAGCCTCTACTGCACCCTTGGGCATGTTCCAATCACTCCCAGAAGTTCATCCTGAGCACTGCCAAATGCATTTGATGCCTCTACCAACCCCACTTGCATTTTCAGGTTGCTCCCAAAGTTCGTCCCACTCACTGCCCAACGTGCCCAAAGCCACTACCATGCTTGCGAGGATGTTTTAGTTGCTCCCAAAAGTAAAGATGAGGGATCCGAACTCTCTCACTCAGTGCATTCGGTTGGCAAGACTCATCAACGATGGGAGAAGCATCACCCACAGCACAACCAAGGTCATCAAACCCTCAAACAAACTAGGTAAGGCAGCTCATCAAGTAGGCAACACCCTCAAAAACAAAAGACCCTCTCAAGCTATCAACTGAAGAGATCAACAAAAGAATTGAGAGAGGATTATGCTTTAGGTGCAATGATAAGTGGCAAGTTGGCCACAAGTGCAAGAAAGGGCTGTTCAACATCATTGAAGTGGTAAGTGATGAAGAACATGAGGAAAGCATTGAGGAAGATCAACAAAGTCGTATGGACAGCGAGGAGGAAGCAGAGGCAGTACACTCCTGGATCATGCAAAAGAAGGCAAAATCAACTTGCATGCAGTAGGGGCAACCACCAAGCCTACTGCCATGAGGTTTTTGCAACCATAAACAGGAAGAATGTTTTGGTGTTGATAGATAGTGGAGCCACCCATAACTTCATCAACACAAAACTGGTCAAAACACTTCAGCTATGTCCAAAAAGATTGTACCCTTTGAGGTAAGAGTGGCAAGTAGACAGAAGCTCAAGTGCGCATAAGTGATCCAAGCAGTAGCAATGCAGATTCAAGGAGTCAAAATAGAGGCAGAACTGCATGTGTTAGCCCTGGCAGGTCTTGATGTGGTTTTAGGCAATGTTTGGCTTAAAACCATAGGCAAGATAATGTTTGACTATGAATCCATGGCCATGCACTTCCAATGGAAGGGAAGAGACTGCACGTGGAAGGCATCCACCACTAAATGCAGTGCATCATTGTGAGGTAAGTACCCTTGAAACGATTATACAAAAAACAGGCTCAATGTTTCACGGTTCTCTTGGCCCGTAAAGAAAGGAAAACACTGCCAAACATCATGATGGGCAGAACACTCACAAAAACATACCAGCGACAGTAAGGAACTTAATGGAGCAGTTCAGAGATGTCCTATGAGAGACACAAGGGCTACCACCCTAAGACATTACGACCATGCCATCCCATTAATCGACGAGACCAAGGCAATTAATGTAGCACCTTATTGGTATGCACACTTCCAAAAGAACGAGATCGAAAGACAAGTGGAAGAGATGCTACAGCAAGGTATTATCTGACCTAGCACCTCCCCTTTTTCTTCTTCCATTCTACTTGTTAGAAAGAAAGATGGAACTTGGAGGTTTTGCACCAATTACCGAGCACTCAACCAAGCGACTGTCAAGGATCATTTTTTTGATCCCAACAATCGATGATATGCTAGACGAGTTACATGGAGCAAAGTTGTTTACCAAGCTGGATCTCAAGGCCAGATATCATCAAATACGCATGAAAGAAGAGGATGTCCAGAAGACAGCATTTCAGACTCATAGTGGACACTACAAGTACCTAGTCATGCCTTTCGGACTATGCAATGCACCCTCCACCTTTCAAGCAGCCATGAATGACATCTTCAAACCCTATTTGTTCAGGTTTGTATTAGTTTTCTTTTCATGACATCTTTGGTCTATTCCAGGAACCATGATGATCACATAGAACACTTAGCAAAAGTGCTAGAGGTGTTAAGAAGAAATCACTTCATTATCAAGCCATCCAAGTGCACATTCATGCAAGAGGAGCTTGAATACCTTGGTCACATCATATCCAGAGATGGAGTGAAGGTAGACCAACAAAAGATAAGAGCTATGCAATCATGGCCAACTCCTAAGAATGTCATAGAACTTAGAGGATTTCTAGGCTTGACAGGCTACTACCGCTGATTTGTTCGCAAATACGTGCCATAGCAAAACCATTGATGGATTTGCTGAAGAAGGACGGATTCCTATGGATAGAGAAGAGTGAAGATGCATTCAAGTTGTTGAAGCAAGCTATGTGTGAGACCCCGAGTGTTAGCACTGCCCGACTTCAACCAAACCTTCAGCTTCACACTGACGCATGTCAAGATGGAATAGGTGCTGTCCTGAGTCAAGCTAGAAGACCTATTGCATACATGAGCAGAGTCTTAGGGCCCATGAAGAAGGAATGGTCAGTATATGCCAAGGAGATGTTGGCCATCATCCATGCAGTCAAGGTATGGCGACCTTACCTTCTTGGGAGGAAGTTCCTGATCATTACGGATCAACAACCCTTGAGAAGCCTCATGGAGCAGAAAATTACCACACTGGAGCAGCAAAAGTTCCTTGTCAAGTTGCTGGGATATGAGTATGAAATAATCTACAAATTGGACATGGAAAACAAGGTGGCAGATGCATTGTCCTGAAGCAATGAAGGTCAAGTGCTGTAGACAGCATGTATATGCACCAAACATACTAGGGACTAAGGGGGAAGATCTTGAATCACTTCCATAACTCACAAGAAGGAGGACATTCAGGATGGTTTTCGTACTTACATGCAAATCAAGCTATTATTTTGGTGGGAAAGGACTTAAGGCTGAAATCAAGAAGCTAGTCTGAGAATGTGATGTTTGTCAGCACACCAAACTAGAAGGTGGCAAGACCAAAGGGGTTGTTACAGCCTTTGCCAGTACCAGGACAGGTTTGGGAAGACTTAACAATGGACTTCATCATAGGAATGCCCAATAGCAAGGGTTAAACTGTGATATTAACCATGGTTGATAAACTCAGCTAGAGTACACATTTTATGCCACTCAAGCAAACCATACACGACAGGAGAAGTAGTGCAAGAGTTCATAAAAAATGTGGTAAGACTTCATGGCATACCACGGACAATGCTGTCTGATAGAGATACTGTTTTCATGAGCAAGTTCTGGAAAGAGCTTTTCACACAGCTCGGCAGCAACTTGGTTGCCTCATTCGCCTTTCATCCACAAACAGATGGCCAAAGTGAGGTAACCAATCAAACCCTAGAGCAGTACTTAAGGTGTTTTTGCCATGATCATCAAAATGATTGGGAGGAGTACATACCATGGGCAGAACTGTGGTATAATACTACCTATCATGCGCAATCAAGATGACACCATACCAAGCCGTATATGGAAGGTTACCCCCTGGGAATGTCAAGTTATACCATGGGGAACAGCAGCATACATGAAGTGGATGTCGCACTTCAGTCAAGAGATGATGTCTTGAAGAAACTCAAGCATGAGCTTGAGCAAGCAAGGGACCGAATGAAAAGACAAGCGAACAAAGGGAGGAAGGAAGAAGAATTTAAGGTAGGTGACTGTGTCTATCTAAAATCCATCCTAGAAGGAAGATAAAGGCCAGAAAACCAACTACAGTAGTTGGCTAGAAAATATTTTGGACCGTATGAGGTAGTTGAGCATGTTTGGAGCAGTAGCTTATCACCTAAGACTACATTAACCTCCAAACTACATCAGTGTTTCACATTTCATTGTTGAGAAAGAAGATAGGAGATGTGAGACAAGTGAATGAAGGACTACCCAACATTTTAAAGGGAGATCACCTTGGGTAGCAACTGAAGGAAGCCTTAGGATTTTGCATAGTAAGCTATGGGCACAATAGAAGGCTAGTATGGAGAGTAATCATATGGTGGAGTCATTCACCCAAGAATGAATCAACATAGGGAGGACTATGGTGATATCTAGTCATGGTTCCCTAACTTCCGCCTTGAGGACAAGGTGAGTCTTCAAGAAAGGGGATTGTTGAGGACCTTAGGAGGCAAAGGGAGTGTGGTGGCATAGGAGGATGCAAGAGAGGCACCAAGCAGCAAGAGAGGCAGCTATAGGCCAGAACGTCCATGCAACAAGCTTGGGCACGACATGCATCCAGCCCAACATAGAAGCCTAGCCAAAATCTAACCTTGTCTAAATTGAACGAGGACATCTAAGCCGAGAAGGACTCCAGCCACAGCAGGACACGCATGGAGGAAGTCTAGCTAAGAAGGACGTCTAAGGCAAGAAGAATTCCAGCAGCAGCAGGACATGCATGATGAGTTCTAGTAGCAATGGGATACTCACAGCCAGGTGAAATTCTAAGGGCAGAAGGATTGGCATTGATAGTCCTAGTCCTAGAAGGATATGCAAAGAGAAAGTCCAGCACCTATAGGATACAAGATAGCATAGGAATTCTAGTCTAGGTAAACAATCAAGAAAGACCAAGAATCCTAGTAGGATTATGACACTTTTGGATAAAGCCAATCTTGATAAGGTTTTAGTTGTCTTAGGAAAGCCTTGTTGACTTAGGAAAACTTGTCCTAAGTGGATAAGGAATTTGAGTACTAGTTGAATTAGGAAAAGGCTGTCCAATACTATAAATACAACCCATTATTTGTTAGCATGAAGATATTCTCCGAATTTGTATATTTTTATTCATTAATCAAGAATCAAGCTTTGGCATTATTTTTTATATTTTTATTTATATTTCTATTATCTTTTAAGAGTTGTTTTGAGATAACTTGGGCTTAAGTCAAGGTAAGGTCTTCTGCTTAAGAGGTTAGGTTGAAGTTAAGAGTTGTATTGCCTATCCAACATATCTTTTATTCATTAGTTAATCCCGAAGGTCGGCTTAGGGGATGTGAATTGAAGAAAAAGAACTTAAGGATCAAATAGGACAGCAAGTCATGAGAGGTTTAGAAGTCGTGTTAACCCTTAAGGTTTAGAAAAGTTGGGTCAAGAAATCGAGACCCCAACATGAATGCGCTGGCACCTCTGCCTCGCCCGTGGGGATGTTCTAGTAGCTCCTAGAAGTTCATTCCATGCACTGCCCAGCAAGCCCGAAGCCTTTGCCATGCCAATGGGGAGGTTCCAGTTGCTTCTAGAAGTTTGTCCCATGCACTGCCAAATGTGTCCGACGTCGTTGTCGCACTCGTGGGATGTTCTGGTCACTCCTCGAAGTTCGTCCCACATACTACTGAACGCGCCCAATGTAGCTGTTGCACACATAGAGTTCTTTCGATCACTCTTGGAAGTACATCCTGAGCACTGCTGAACGTGCCTGACGCCTCTGCTGCGACCATAGGGATATTCTGGTCGGCCTTAGAAGTTCATCCTGTGCACTGCTGAATGCGCCCGACATCTCTTCCGCACCCATGGGAATGTTCTAGTCACTTCTGAAAGTTCATCCTGTGCATTGCCCAAATTGTCCGAAGTCTCTACCCCGACTGCAGGGATGTTTCGATCACTCTCGGAAGTTTAACCATGCACTGCCCAATGCGCTCAAAGAGTGAGAAGTGCCCACGGGGATGTTCTGGTCATTTTTGGAAGTTTGTTCCATGCACTTGCGAATGTTTCCGAAACTACTGCCGCACCTACAGGGATCTTTCGTTTGCTCCCGTAAGCTTGTCAAGTGAACAGTCGAATGTATTTGACGCCTCAGCCATGCCCACAGGGATGTTTTGGTTACTCCCAAAAGTTTGTCTCATGCATTTCCCAAGGCGCCTGAAGCCTTTACCATCCATGCAGGGATGTTCTGGTCTTTCACGAAAGTTCATCCCACGTACTGCCAAATGTGTCCAACACCACTGCTGCACCCCGGGGATGTTCTGGTCACTCTAGGAAGTTCATCCTGTGCACTGCCCAAAGTGCCGGAAGCCTCTGCTGTGCCTGTGGGGATGTTCCGGTCGTACTTGAAAGTTTGTGCTGCACACTGCCGAATGCGCCTGATGCCTCTACCTCACCTGCAGGGATGTTTTGGTTACTCCTGGAAGTTTGTACCATGCAGTACCCAGCACACCTGAAGCCTTTGTCATGCCAATGGGGAGGTCTGAACGCTTCTGGAATTTCGTCCCGTGCACCACCGAACGTGTCCAACGCTGTTGTTGCACCTGCAGAAATGTTCTGCTCACTCCTGGAAGTTTGTCCCATGCACTGTTGAACATGCCCATGCCTCCGCCGCACCTGTAGGGATGTTCCATTTGCTCCTGGCAGTTCATCCTAAGCACTGCTGAACACGCCCAATGCCTCTGCCGCGCCCACGGTGACGTTGCGGTCAGTCTTGGTAGTTCGATCTGTGCACTGCCAAACGTGCCCAATGCCGCTGTCATGCTCGCATAGATGTACTGGTCACTCCATGAAGTTTGTTCCAAGCACTGCCGAATGCACCAAAAGGCTCTGCCATGGCCGTGGGGATGTTCCGGTTTCTCTCAAAAGTTTGTCCCGTGCACTGCCGAACATAGCCAACCCGCTGCTGTGCCTGCTGGGATGTTTTGGTCACTCTTGGAAGTTTGTCCTGAGCACTGCTGAACACTCCTGATATCTCTGCTGCACCCGCAGGGATTTTCCGGTTAGTCCCTGAAGTTCGTCCCACGCATTGCCGAACATGTCTGATGTTGTTTCTGTGTGGATGTTGTGGTCACTCCGCAAAGTTCGTGCTGTACACTGCCGAATGTGCCCTACTCCTCTGCTGCACCCACAGGGATGTTCTGGTCACTCCTGGAAGTTTGTCCCACTCACTGCTGAACGTGCCCTGCACGTTGGCCGAGCCCTCAGGGATGTTTCGGTCACTCTCAAAAATTCATCCTGTGAACTGTAAAACATGTCCGACATTGCTAGCGCACCACTGCAGCGATGTTTGGGTTGCTCCGGGAAGTTCATCCTGTGCACTTCCCAAACTTCCTGAAGCCTGCCTCTGCCAGCTAGAGGGATGTTCTGGTCGCTATTGGAAGTTCATCCCTGAGCATTGGTGAGTGCATCTGATACCACTGCCGCACCTGAGGGGATGTTTTGGTCGCTCCCGGAAGTTCATGCCGTGCACTGCCCAATGTGGCTGAAGCCTCTTCTGTGCCCACGGGGATGTTCTGGTCCCTCCTGGAAGTTCGTCCCATTCACTGCCAAATGCGTTCGATGCAGATGGCGTGCCCGTGGGGGATGTTCAGGTTGCTCCCAGAAACTTGTCCCTTGTACTGCCCAATGCACCCAAAGCCTCTGCCACACCGGTATGGATGCTCTGGTCGCTTCCAGAAGTTTGACACCGAACGCGTCCAATGCCTCCACTGGGCCCGCCGGGATTTTCTGGTTGCTTTCAGAAGTTCGTCCTGCACGCTGCCGAACGCACCCGACGCCTCTGCTTTCCCTAAAGGAATGTTCTGGTCACTGCTGGATGTTCATACCACGCACTGCCCAACACATCTGAAGCTTGTGCCGCACCCACAGGGATGTTTCAGTCACTCCCGAAAGTTTGTCCTGCACACTGCCGAATGCGCCAGATGCCTTTGTTGTGCCCAGGGGGATGCTCTGGTTACAACCGGAAGTTCATCCCATGCACTGCCGAACATGTCTGCTGCCGCCACTACACCCGCGAGGATGTTTGGTCACTCCTGGAAGTTCGTCCCACGCACTTCTGAACACACCCAATGACTCTGTCACGTCCATGGGGATGTTTTGGTAGCTCCCAAAAGTTTGTACCGAACACTACCGACATGCTTGATGCCGCTGCAGCGCCTGAAGGGATATTCCGGTTGCTCCTGGAAGTTCATCATGTGCACTGCTAAACATGCCCGATGCTGCTGCCCAGTCTGCGGGGATGTTCTGTTCACTCTCAAATGTTTGTGCTGTGCACCACCGAACACGCCCAATGTATCTACCAAGCCTGCAGGGATGTTCCGCCTGTCCTCGCACTGCCGAACGCGCCCGATTTATCTGATGTGCCCACAGGGATGTTCCAGTCGCTCCGGAAGTTCATCCCACGCACTGCCAAAGTGTCAGCTGCCACTCCTACACTCGTCGAGATGTTTGGGTCACTCTAGGAGGTTCATCCCACGGATTACCCAATGCACCTGAAGCCTCTACCACGCCCGCAGGGATGTTCCAGCCACTCCTAAAAGTTCGATCCGAGCAATGCTAAATGCGTACGATGCCTCTGCCGAGCCTGCTGGCATGATTTGGTCACTCTTGGAAGTTCGTCTCCTGCACTGCCGAACGTGTCCGATGCCACTGCCACACCCACAGGGATGTTCAGGTCACTCCGGGAAGTTTGATCCTAGCAATGCCAAACACTTATAATGCCTTTGCCAAGCCGGCAGGCATGATTTGGTAACTCCTGGAAGTTTGTCTCGTGCATTGCCGAATGTGTCCAACACCACTTTTGCACTTGCAGGGATGTTCAGGTTGCTCCCAGAAGCTCATCCTGCACACTGTTGAACGTGCTCGATGCCTCTACCATGCCTGTGGGGATGTTAGGAGAGGTTTGGAAGTCGTGCTGTCCCCTAAGGTGTAAAAAAGTTGGGACAAGAAATAAGGACCCCAATAGTTTGGTTGTGCACGGGATGAACTTCCGGGAGTGACTAGAACATCCCTATGCCAGCGGTGTTAGACACGTTGGGCAGTGCATGGGATGAACTTCCTGGAGCGATCGGAATATCCCAGCACATCCAGCAAAGGCTTCAAGTGCGCTTAGCAATGCATAGGAGAAACTTCCAGGAGCAAACAAAACATCATCACAAGCATGGCAGAGGTGTCAGGTGCGTTTGGCAGTGCACTGGACAAACTTCTTGGAGTGACTGGGGCATCACTGCAGGCATAGCAGCAGCATCGGACACATTCGGCAGTGCACGGGATGAACCTCCAAGAGCAGTCAGAACATCCCTGAAGGCACCACAGAGGTGTCGGCACATTCAGAAGTGTGCGAGACCAACTTTCATGAGCTAGCGGAACATCCCCACAGGTGCAGTAAAAGCGTCAGACACATAGGCAGTGCACAGGACAAACTTCCGGAAGCAACCAGAAGATACTTGTGGGCACAGCAAGGCATCGGTGCTTTAGTTAGTGCGCGGGACAAACTTCTGGGAGTGACTGGAACATCCTTGCAGGTGCAGCAGTGGTGTAGGGCCATTTGGCAATGCGCAGGACGAACTTCTAGGAGTGACCAGTAAATCCCCGTGGGCTCGGCAGAGGCGTCAGGCTTGTTTGGTAGTGCATGGGACGAACTTCTGAGAGCGACTAGAACATCCTTGCGGGTGCAGCAAAAGGCATTGGACGCATTTGGAAGTGCTTGCGATGAACTTTCTGGAGCGACCAGAACATCCCCGTGGGCATGCTAGAGGCTTTCGGCATGTTGCACAGTGCACGAGATGAACTTTCTGGGAGAGACCCAAACATCCCGTAGGCACGACAAAGTTGTCGGGCACATTTGGCAGTGTGCTTGATGAACTTCTAGGAGTGACCAGAACATTCCCTCGGGCATGGCAGCGGTGACGGACATGTTTGTGTTGAGGACCTTAGGAGGCAAAGAGAGCATGTGAGAATGCGCGCAAGGTGCCAAGCAGCAAGAGCGGCAGCAACCAACCAGCAAGTACGCACAACCAGCATGCATGCAGCAAGCAGTGAAGCATGGCCAGCTTCTGACTCAGTCCTAATCAATGGCGGAAATGAAAGCCAAGAAGAAGACCAGCATTGGCAGGACACGCATGCAGCAGTCAGAGCAGGAGAAAGAGAGTGACGGCTTGAAGAACTTTAGCAGCAGCAGAACATCTTGGCAGGATTACCTTGGCAAGATGACCACGCCAAAGAGAAGTCTTGGAGAGGAAGGATGCCACAGCAAGAAGTCTAATTCAAGAAGGAAACGGCAAAGAAGAAGTCAGCAGCTGTAAGGAAGAAAATAAGATAAAGACAGAAGGACTTAGTCAAAGTTGGAATTCTAGTCTAAGTAGGAATTCAAGAAAGACCAAGAATCCTAGTAGGATTAGGACACAAAGGATAAGGTCTATCTTGATAATGTTTTATTTGACTTAGAAAAGCTTGTTGACTTAGGAAAACATATCCTAAGTGGATAAGGAACCTAAGTACTAGTTAAATTAGGATAAGGCTGTCTTAGCACTATAAATACAGCCCATTATTTGTAAGGAGGAGATAAGCTACGAATTTTGTTATTTTCTCATTCATTAATCAAGAATCGAAGGTAAGCATTCTTGCTCACATTCTTGTTTATATTTTGGTTATCTTTTAAGAGTTGTCTTGAGATAACTTGGGCTTAAGACAAGGTTAAGAGTTGTCTTCCTTGCTTAAGAGCTAAGGTTGAAGTTAAGAGTTGTCTTCTTCAACCAAGGCAAGTTGTGATAGGTTTAAGAGTTGTCTTGCCTGTCCAACATATCTTTATATATATTAGTTAACCCAAAGGACAGCTTAGGGGATATAAAATAAGAAAAGAACTCAAGAATCAAACGGGACAGCAAGTTAGGAAGGATTCTAGTAGGCATGCTGACCCCTAAGGTGTAGAAAAGTTTGGGGAAAAAAATTGGGACCCCAACAAATTGGTGCTCTCGTTGAGAGATCAGCACAATCACCAGTTGAAAAGAAGCACAATCACCCTACAAATTAGTGCTCTAGTTGAGACAGCAGCACAGACACCAGTCAATTGCAAGGCATCAAGGTTACCATGACATCTCGGCAGCATTCACCCGCACCACAGGAACAGACTGGGGAAGATTTCTCAGCCACCAACCGTGGAAGAATCCTTGCCTTAGAGAGGAACCAGAATGTGATCAATGACCAGGTAGGTGATATCAAACACCAACTATCATCTATCATTCATTCTCTTGAACAATTGAAAAGAGACACACCCTGAATGGCCGGAAAACAAGTCCAAACCGAGTCAGGCAGAAACAGCCACCTACCACAAATGTCTAGGAGGCTTCAATCTGAAATCACACAGCACCAAGTGCATGAGGAAGATTCTGACCAGGAGCAGCTTCCCTCTCAAGAAAGGGGGAAAAGGCGCACAAGTTTGGGAAGCAGGAGGGAGACTTCACCAAATGAACACCTGCCCCATGATCACTACAATGATTATAGCGACAATGAGGAGGTGCTGGACAGAAGGCCTGCATCATGGCAACCAAGAAGGGTACGAAATCACCCTGAGGCAGAACCATGGCGCACCACAAGGAGGGAAGATTGGCACTATGACAGCCCAAGCCATTACACACGACCTAAGGTAAAAATCGAGTTCCCTACCTTTGAGAAGGGAGATCCAACCGAATGGATCTCCAAGGCTGAATTTTACTTTGAAAAACAAGGTATTGAAAGAGGTGAAAGGGTTGAGTTTGCATCCTATCACCTATGTGGGAGAGCCAACCAATGGTGGCATTGGCTTAAGGCCACCTATGGCCGAGAAGGGAGAAGGATAGGCTGGACAAGGTTCACACAAGAGTTAGTGAACAGATTTGGCCCATCCAGCATGACAAACTATGAGGGACAGCTTGCCAAGATAAGGCAAGAAGGATCTCTAGAAAGTTACCTTGAAGAATTCGAAAGGTTAGCCGAATTGGTAGGACATTGGCCAGATAGTGCACTAATTGGCACTTTTCTAGATGGCCTTGTACCTTGGCTAAGCTGAGAAGTGAAGATGAGGGATCCAAACTCTCTCACTCAGTGCATTCGATTGGCAAGACTCATCAACGATGGGAGAAGCATCACCCGCAGCACAACCAAGGTCATCAAACCCTCGACAAACTAAGTAAAGCACCCTCATCAAGTAAGACAGCAGCCCCAAAAACAAAGGACCCTCTCAAACTATCCACCGAAGAAATCAACAGGAGGATCGAAAGAGGCCTATGTTTTAGGTGCAACGATAAGTGGCAAGTTGGCCACAAGTGCAAGAAAGGACTGTTCAACATCATTGAAGTAGTAAGTGATGAAGAACACGAGGAAAACAGCGAGGAAGAACAAGACAGCCGCATGGACAGCGAGGAGGAAGCAGAGTCAGAACACTCCCCAGATCATGCGGAAGAAGGCGAAATCAATTTGCATGCAGTAGGGGCAACCACCAAGCCTACTGCCATGAGGTTATTCGCAACCATTAACGGAAAAAATGTTTTAGTGTTGATAGATAGTGGAGCTACTCATAACTTTATCAACTCAAAATTGGTCAAAACACTTCAGCTACATCCGAAAAATGATTGCACCCTTTGAGGTAAGAGTGGCAAGCGGACAAAAGCTCAAAGTGCGCACAATTAATCCAGCCAGTAGCTATGCAGATTCAAGGAGTCAAAATAGAGGCGGAACTGCATGTGTTAGCCCTGGCAGGTCTTGATGTGGTTTTAGGCAATGCTTGGCTTAAAACCATAGGCAAGATAATGTTCGACTATGAATCCATGGCCATGCACTTCCAATGGAAGGGAAGGGACTGCACATGGGAGGCATCCACCACCAATGCAGCGCATCATTGTGAGGTAAGTACCCTTGAACGATTATACAGAAAAAGGGCACAATGTTTTGCAATTCTATTGGCCACAAAAGAGGAAAACACAGCCGAACATCATACACACGAAGACATACCAATAGGAGTAAGGGATCTTTTGGAGCAATTCGGAGATGTCTTAGGAGAGCCACAAGGACTACCACCCTCAAGACATTACGACCATGCCATCCCTATTAATCGATGAAACCAAGGTGATTAATGTAGCACCTTACTGGTATGCACACTTCCAAAAGAACGAGATCGAAAGACAAGTGGAAGAGATGCTACAGCAAGGTATTATCTGACCTAGCACCTCACCCTTTTCTTCTCCCGTTCTACTTGTTAGAAAGAAAGACGGAACTTGGAGGTTTTGCACTGATTATTGGGCACTCAACCAAGATACTGTCGAGGATCATTTTTCGATCCCAATAATTGATGATATGCTGGACGAGTTGCATGGAGCAAAGCTGTTCACCAAGCTGGATCTCAAGGCCGGATATCATCAAGTACGCATGAAAGAAGAGGACGTGCAGAAGACAGCATTTCGGACTCATAGTGGACACTATGAGTACCTAGTCATGCCCTTCGGACTATGCAAGGCACCCTCCACCTTTCAAGTAGCCATGAATGACATCTTCAAACCTTACTTGCGCAGGTTTGTTTTAGTTTTCTTTGATGACATTTTGGTCTATTCTAGGAACCATAATGATCACATAGAACACTTAGCAAAAGTGCACATTCATACAAGAGGAGCTTGAATACCTCGGTCACATCATATCCGAAGGAGTGAAGGTAGACCAACATAAAATAGGAGCCATGCAAACATGGCCAACTCTAAAGAATGTCATAGAACTTAGAGGATTTTTAGGTTTGACAAGCTACTATCACCATTTGTTCGCAAATACAGTGCCATAGCAAAACCACTAACGGATTTGCTAAAGAAAGGATAGATTCCTATGGATAGAGAAGAGTGAAGACACATTCAAGTTGTTGAAGCAAGCTATGTGTGAGACCCCAGTGTTAGCACTGCCTGACTTCAACCAAACCTTCGAACTTCACATTGACGCGTGCCAAAATGGCATAGGTGCTGTCCTCAGTCAAGCTCGAAAACCTATTGCATACATGAGTAGAGTCTTAGGGACCCATGAAAAAGGAATGGTTAGTATACTCCAAGGAGATGTTAGCCATCATCCGTGCAATCAAGGCATGGCAACCTTACCTTCTTGGGAGGAAATTCCTGATCATTACAGATCAACAACCCTTGAGAAGCCTCATGGAGCAGAAAATTACCACCCCAGAGCAGCAAAAGTTCCTTGTCAAATTGTTGGGTTACGAGTATGAAATAATCTACAAACATGCAAACAAAACTCTAGAACTATATTTAAGATATTTTTTTCCATGATCAGCAAAACAATTGGGAGGAGTACATACCATGGGCAGAACTGTGGTATAATACTACCTATCACGCAACAATCAAGATGTCACCATATCAAGCAGTATATGGAAGACTACCCCCGGGAATGTCAAGTTATACCATGGGGAAACAGCTGCATACATGAAGTAGATGTTGCACTTCAATCAAGAGATGAGGTCTTGAAGAAACTCAAGCATGAGCTTGAGAAGGCAAGGGACCGAATGAAGAAACAAGCGGATAAAAAAGAGGAAGGAAGTGGAATTTGAGGTAGGTGACTATGTCTATCTTAAGATCCACCCTAGGAGGAAAATCAAGGCTGGAAAGCCAACTACAGCAAAGCTGGCTAGGAAGTACTTTGGACCATATGAGGTGGTAGAGCAAATTGAAAGCAGTAGCTTATCACCTAAGACTACCATTAAACTCCAAACTGCATCCAGTGTTTCACATTTCATTATTGAGAAAAAGGATAGGAGATGTAAGACAAGTGAATGAGGGACTGCCCGACGTTTTCAAAGAAGATCACCTGGGGCAACACCCAAAGGAAGCATTGGGATTTTGCATAGTAAGTTATGGGTGCAATAGAAGGCTAGTATGGAGAGTACTCATATGGTGGAGTCATTCGCCCAAGGATGAAGCAACATGGGAAGACTATGACGATATCCAACAACGTTTCCCTAATTTTCACCTTGAGGACAAGGTGAGTCTCCAAGAAAGGGGATTGTTGAGGACCTTAGGAGGCAAAGGGAGCGTGAGAGAATGCACGCAAGGCACCAAGCAGCAAGAGAGGCAGCAACCAACCAGCAAGTGCGCACAACCAGCATGCACGCAGCAAGTAGTGAAGCACGGCCAGGTTCTGACTCAGTCCTAACCAATGGCGGAAATGAAAGCCAAGAAGAAGACCAGCATTGGTAGGACACGCATGAAGCAGTCAGAGCAGGAGAAGGAGAGTGTCGGCGTGAAGAACTTTAGCATCAGCAGGATGTCTTGGCAGGATTACCTTGGCAAGATGACCATGCCAAAGAGAAGTCTTGGAGAGGAAGGACGTCACAACAAGAAGTCTAATTCAAAAAGGAAACGGCAAAGTAGAAGTCAGCAGCTGTAGGAAGAAAGATAAGATAAAGACAGAAGGACTTAGTCAAAGTAAGAATTCTAGTCTTAGTAGGAATTCAAGAAAGACCAAGAATCCTAGTAGGATTAGGAAACAAAGGATAAGGTCTATCTTGATAATGTTTTATTTGACTTAGAAAAGCTTGTTGACTTAGGAAAACATATCCTAAGTGGATAAGGAACCTAAGTACTAGTTAAATTAGGATAAGGCTGTCTTAGGACTATAAATACAGCCCATTATTTGTGAGGAGGAGATAAGCTACGAATTTTGTTATTTTCTCATTCATTAATCAAGAATCAAAGGTAAGCATTCTTGCTCACATTCTTGTTTATATTTTGGTTATCTTTTAAGAGTTGTCTTGAGATAACTTGGGCTTAAGACAAGGTTAAGAGTTGTCTTCCTTGCTTAAGAGCTAAGGTTGAAGTTAAGAGTTGTCTTCTTCAACCAAGGCAAGTTGTGATAGGTTTAAGAGTTGTCTTGCCTATCCAACATATCTTTATATATATTAGTTAACCCAAAGGACAGCTTAGGGTATAAAATAAGAAAAGAACTCAAGAATCAAATGGGACAGCAAGTTAGGAAGGATTCCAGTAGGCGTGCTGACCCCTAAGGTGTAGAAAAGTTGGGGAAAAAATCGGGACCCCAACAGTTCGGCAATGCATGGGACGAACTTCTGGGGGCGACCCCAACATCTTTGTGGGTGTGTTGGGCAGTGCACAAGACGAACTTCAAGAGTGATCGAAACATGCCCCCAGGCGTAGCAGAGGCTTTGGGCAAGTTGGGAAGTGTACGGGACGAACTTCCAAGAGCAGCCAGAAAATCTTCATGGGCTCAGCAGATATGTTAGATGTGTTTGGCAGAGCTCGGGAGGAACTTCTAGGAGCGACCAGAACATCCCCACGGGCACGGCAGAGGCATTGGAAGCATTTGAAAGTGATTGGGATGAACTTTTGGGAGTGAGTGGAACATCCCCATGGGCATGTTAGAGGCTTTGGGCAGTGCGTGGGACAAACTTTTGAGAGTGACTGGAACATCCCCGCAGGTGCCATAGAGGCATTAGGCACATTTGGCATTGCACGCGGCAAACTTCGGGGAGCGATCGGAACATCCCCGCACACATGGCAAAGGTGTCAGGCTCATTCAGCAGTGCACGAGACGAACTTCCGGAGCTATCGGAACATCCCCTCGGGCATGGTAGAGGCATCAGGCCTGTTTGGTAGTGCATAGAACGAACTTTCAGGAGTGACAAGAAAATTACCGCAGGCTCAAGAGAGGCATCGGGTGTGTTCGGCAGTGCTTAGGACAAACTTTTGGAAGCATCCGGAACATTCCCGCGAACATGCTTGAGCCTTTGGCGCATTGGGCAGTGCACACAACAAACTTCCAAGAGTGACCGGAACATCCCGTCGGGCATGGCTGGGGTGTGGGGTGTGTTCAGCAGTGCATGGGACATTTTAGTTTCTTCCTATAGTAGGTATATTCTGTTCTAAAGATTCTTCATCACTGTCTAATTCTGAAGTTCCTGTATTTCTTTGTTCTATAAAATTATCAAATCTTATACTCTGATTTCCATCTAAATCTGTATATATTGTACTACTTTCTGGTATTAAGACTGTTTTTCTAGTGTTAATTTCTACAAATTTTTGTAAATTCCATTATTTTTTATTTCTTCTTCATTATCACATATACTAAGTACATCACTATCATTACTATTTTCACTTCCATTTATACTAATAATATCATCTATATAACATATTATAAAATTATCTAAATTTCTAAATATATTATCCATCTTTCTTTGGAAGATACTAGGGGCATTTTTTAATCCAAAAGGCATAACTAACCATTCATACTGTCCTAAAGGTGAGGTAAATGCTGTCCATTCTATACTATCTGGGTGCATGGCTACTTGATGAAAGCCTGACTTTAAGTCAAATTTACTATATATCTCTTTATCTTTTATTTTTAATAATAAATAATCTATTCTTGGTAAAAGTAAATACCTATTCTTCTCTTCTTCTATACTCCTTTCAGAAGCTTCCAAATTTAGATTTGAACATAGATCCCAGTAACAGAAGGCCACAACGTAAATTGAGGGTTCTCCTCCTCTTTAGGGGATTTTCTCCTATTACTGATAAATCTTCTAATCTTCTCATTAAGGGTTTTAAGTGAGTCCTATAATTTGATTCTAATCTTCCATAATTGTATAATATTATATCTGCTTCTAATAAATCTTCTATTTCCATTTTATTATTTTCTTCTTGTTCCTCAAAAATTTTAATATCTACTGGTCTACTTATGGGTGAGGTATCTATAATTTCTGTCTTTTTAAAGAATGTTACTTTTCTATTTTCTATAGTTATTCCTCTTTGCATACTAAGAATAAAATTCATTCCTATTATTAACTGAGTTCTATCATGTATTTGTAAGGGTAAGGCATAACAAAATGGTAATAGGTATTTTTGAGTTTTAAAAATTAAATAACTTCCTGTTTTTATTTTTAAATTACTTTCTGTTACACTATTTACTCCTGCTATTCTTATGGGACTAGGTAATTTTTCAAAGCATTCTCCAGGTAAAGCCTTATTATCTATGGCACACTTACTTGCTCTAGTATCTAATGCACTACCATGTTTTTTATTCTATTCTTCAGCTAAAATGGTATTAAAGGGTGGTGGTAGTTTTAGAAAATACTTTGTACTTAATTGATGATCTATAAATGCTTTTCCAGTTTTACTAGCTAAGTTTAAATATTCATTACTAAAATCCTTTATCTGTGTCATATTATCTATATGTAGTCTTTCTAAGTCTTGGAGTGCCCTATTCTGCATCTCCGTATTTCCTCTATATTGATCATATCCTAATATCATTTGTCTAATTTGACTAGTTATATTTTCTGATCGAGAGACTCTCTCTTGTTAGTCTTATTCCGAATCTCCAACGCCGTCGAAACTCCAGCTGTTGGCTTCTTTAAACAACTTGGGTACAAATTATATTAATATTATCTACAGTCCTCTTCCTGTAGTATGCTCCTGTTACTTGCTCTAGTATCTATTATTGCATTTAAATTATATTGTTTATTATTTATTTCTATGGCTACTGTACAATTTAATAAATTATTTATCATACTTGCAGGTCTTACAGTATTACTGGCTATTATTTCCATTTCTTCTTCGTCTGCTATTTGTTTTAACTTATAGTCTTTTTCTAAATCTTTTATCTTTTGCTCTAGCCTACTTATTTATCCCCGCATGCATGGCAGTGGCATTGGACGTGCTTGGAAGTGTGCAGGACAAAGTTCCATAGTGCAACCAGAACACCCCTGCAAATGCAATAGAGATGTTGGGCACATTCGGCAGTGCATGGTACGAACTTCCAGGAGCAACTGGATCATCTCCATGGGCACAGCAGCAGCATCGGACATGTTCAGAAGTGCATGGGACGAAGTTCCAGCAGCGTTCAGAACATCCCCACGGTGCAGCACAGACTTCTGGCATGTTGGGTAGTGTGCAGAACGAACTTGTAGGAGCATCTGAAACATCCCAGCAGGCATGGACGCAGCGTTGGGCACATTCGGTAGAGTGACGGACAAACTTCCAGGAGGAACCGGAAAGTCCCCACAGGCTCGGTGGAAGTCTCAGATGCATTCGACAGTGCGCGGGGCAATTTTTTGGAAGTGGCCAGAACATCCCTGAGGGCTTGGTAGAGGCTTTGGGTGCATTCGGCAGTGCATCGGACGAACATTCAGGAGTGACCAGAACATTCTTGTGGGCATGGCAGCGGCATTGGGAGTGTTCAGCAGTGCTCAGGATGAACTTTCGGGAGTGACCGGAAAATCCCCATGGGCGCAGCAGCAGCAGCATTTGGTGTGCTCAGCAGTGTGCGGGATGAACTTCCAGGAGCGATTTGAAATTCCCTGCAGGCTCAGCGGAGGCGTCAGACGCGTTCGGTAGTGCTCGGGATGAACTTCTGGAAGCAACTGGAACATCCCCACGACCATGGCAGAGGCATCGGGCATGTTCGTCAGCGCACAGGATGAACTTCTAGGAGGGCCCCAAACATTATGGCTGGCACGGCAGTGGCATCTGACATGCTCGGCAGTCCATGGAACTAGCTTCTGGGAGTGGCAGGGACATCCCCCTGGGCGTGGCAGGGCATTTGAGTGCATTAGGCAGTGTGTGGGTTGAACTTTTGGAAGCAACTGGAGCATCCCTATGGGAGCAGCAGAGGCGTGGGGTGCATTCAACAGTGCGTGGACAAACTTCTAGGAATGACAAGAACATCACCATGGGCGCGGCAGAGGCTTCGAGTGCATTGGGCAGTGTGCGGGTGAACTTCTAGGAGCAACCAGAACATCCCCGTGGCACAGCAGAGGTATTGCACGCATTTGGATGTACAAAGGACGAACTTGTGGGAGCGACCGGAACATGCACACTGGAACTGCAGATGCTTAAAGTGCATTGGGCAGTGCACAGGACAAACTTCCAGGAGCGAACAAAGCATCCTCGAGGGCACAGCATTGGCGTTGGACACATTCGACAGTGTGGCAGAACTTCCAAGAGTGACTGGAACATTCCCATGGGTGCAGCAGAGGCATTGCGCGCACTCAGCCGTGCACAGAATAAACTTTTGGGAGCAACCGGAAACATCACCACAGGTGTGACAGCAGTGTCAGACATGTTTGGCAATGTTCGGGATGAACTTCCGGCAGCGATCACAACATCCCTGCAGCACGGCAGAAGCTTCAGTCACGTTAGGCAGTGCACGGGATGAACTTCCGGTGAGCGACTGAAACATCCCTGCAGGAGCCATCATGCATATTCGGCTGTGTGGGACAAGCAACCAGGAGTGACCAGTACATCCCCACGGGGTGGCAGCAGCGTCAGACACGATCGGCAATGCGAGCACAAACTTTCGCCTGTGACTGGAACATCCCCACAGGCATGTTAGAGTCTTCAGCCGCATTGCCCAGCAAAAAAGAGGAAATTCTGAGAGCGACCGGAACATGCGAGTGGGAGTGGCAAACACACTGGGCTCGCTGGTCAGTGCATGAGACGAACTTCTGAGAATGATTGGAACATCCCCACAGGTGCGGTAGAGGATTTGGGCACGTTGGGCAGTGCGTGGGACGAGCTTCTCGTAGTGACCGAAAAATCCCCATGGGTGCGGTAGAGGCGTTGGGCCCATTCGGAAGTGCACAGGAGAACTTCCAGGAGCGGGTGGAATATAACCCCTGGTGTGTCAAAGGCTTTGGGCGCATTGGGCAGTGCACAGGATGAACTTCTAGGAGCAACCAGAAAATCCCGGCAGGCTTGGCAGATGCATCGGACGCATTTGGCAGTGCATGGTACGAACTTCCAAGATCGACCAAAAGATCCTTACGGGCAAAGTAGAAGCATTGAGTGTGTTCAGCCGTGCGTGGGACAAACTTCCGGGAGCAACCAGAACATCCCTGTAGGAGCAGGCAGCAGCATTAGGCGCGTTCAGCAGTGCATGAGACGAACTTTCATGAGGGAGTGCAACATTCCCGCCAGCACAGCTGCTGGTTGGCCATATTCGGCAGTGTGCGGGATGAGCTTCTGGGTGTGATCGGAACATTCCATGGGCTTGGCAGAGCATTTAGTCGCATTTGGTAGTGTGTGGGATGAACTTCTGTGAGCGACCTGAACATCACCGCGGGGGCAGCAGGGTGTCAAGCATGTTCGGCAGTGTGCAGGACAAACCTTCGGGAGCAACTATAACATTCTTGCGGGCATTGGCACGGGCTTCGGCAGTGCACGGGTCAAACTTCCAGGAGCGACTTGAACATTCTTGTGGGAGTGGCAGAGGCGTTGGGTGTGTTCATGTTGGGGTCTCAATTTTTTTTCCCAACTTTTCTACACCATAGGGGTCAGCACGCCTACAATAAGCCTTCCTAAATTGCTGTCCCGTTTGATTCTTGAGTTCTTTTCTTAGATTTATGTCCCCTAAGCTGTCCTTTGGGATTAACTAATGTATAAAGGATATGTTGGATAGGCAAGACAACTCTTAAACCTATCACAACTTGCCTTGGTTGAAGAAGACAACTCTTGACTTCAACCTAAGCTCTTAAGCAAGGAAGACAACTCTTAACCTTGTCTTAAGCCCAAGTTATCTCAAGACAACTCTTAAAAGATAACCAAAATATAAACAAGAATGGAAGCAAGAATGCTAACCTTGATTCTTGATTAATGAATGAGAAATATACAAAATTCGGAGCATATCTCCTCCTCACAAATAATGGGCTGTATTTATAGTCATTAGATAGCCTTATCCTAATTCAACTAGTACTTAGGTTCCTTATCCACTTAGGATATGTTTTCCTAAGTCAACAAGCTTTTCTAAGTCAACTAAAACATTATCAAGATAGACCTTATCCCACTGTTTCCTAATCCTACTAGGATTCTTGGTCTTTCTTGAATTCCTACTTAGACTAGAATTCTATTTGACTAAGTCTTTCTGTCCTTATCTTATCTCCTCTTCTACAGTTGCTGACTTCATCTTGCCATTTCCTTCTTGGATTAGGACTTCCATATGGCGTGTCCTTCCTCTCCAAGACTTCTCTTTTGGCGTGGTCATCTTGCTGAAGTCAAACCTGCCATGGCGTCCTGCTGCTGCTGGAGTTCTTCATGTTGTCCATGTTCTTCTCCTACTTGAATTGCATCATGCATGTCCTGCCAATGCTGGTGTTCCCCTTGGCCTGGCTTTTTGCAGTTAGTTAGGACTGAGTTAGAACCTGGCCATGCTTCACTGTATGCTGCATGCAGGCTTATTGCACCCACATTCTGGCCTGTTTCTGCCTCTCTTGCTGCTTGATGCCTTGCGTGCATTTGCTTACACTCCATTTGCCTCCTAAGGTCCTCAACAGTTCAGAAGTACATGGGATGAACTTCGGGGAGTGACCAGAACATATCCAATGGCATGGCAGGCATCGGGCAGATTTGATAGTGTGAGGGACGAACTTCTGGGAGCAACAAAAAGATCCGCTCAGGCACTACAAAGGCTTCAGGTGCAGGACAAATTTTGGGAGTGACTAGAACATCCCCCCAGGCACAGAAGAGGCATTGGGGGCATTAGGTAGTGCACGGGATGAACTTTTGCGAGCCACTGGAATATCCCCGCGGGTGCAGCATAGGGTTTCAGGCATGTTGGCAGTGTGCAGGATGACCAAAACATCCCTGCGGGTGGGACAGAGGCATCGGGCACATTTGGGTGTGTGTAGATGGGCTTCCAAGAGCAACCGGAACATGCCTGCGGGCATGGTAGATTCTTCGGGCGCATTGGGCAGTGTGCAGGACAAACTTCCGGGAGCAGCTGGAACATCACCATGGGCGTGGCTGCCGGGTTGATCAAGCTCGAGAGTGCATGGGACGAACTTCTGAGAGCAACCAGAACATCCCAGCAGGTGTAGCAACGGCGTTGGGCGCATTCGTGTTGTGGTCCCAATTTTTTTCCCAACTTTTCTACACCTTAGGGGTCAGCACGCCTACTAAAAACCTTCCTAACTTGCTGTCCCATTTTATTCTTGAGTTCTTTTCTTATATTTACATCCCCTAAGCTATCCTTCAGGATTAACTAATATATAAAGGATATGTTGGATAGGCAAGACAACTCTTAAACCTATCACAATTGCCTTGGTTGAAGAAGACAACTCTTGACTTCAACCTAAGCTCTTAAGCAAGGAAGACAACTCTTCACCTTGACTTAAGCCCAAGTTATCTCAAGACAACTCTTAAAAAGATAACTGAAATATAAAAAAGAATGGAAGCAAGAATGCTAACCTTGATTCTTGATTAATGAATGCAAATATACAAAATTTGGAGCATATGTCCTCCTCACAAATAATGGGCTGTATTTATAGTCCTAAGACAGCCTTATCCTAATCTAACTAGTACTTAGGTTCCTTATCCACTTAGGATATGTTTTCCTAAGTCAACAAGCTTTTCTAAGTCAACTAAAACATTATCAAGATAGACCTTATCCCACTGTTTCCTAATCCTACTAGGATTCTTGGTCTTTCTTGAATTCCTACTAAGACTAGAATTCTTATTTTGACTAAGTCTTTCTGTCCTTATCTTCTTTCATGCTGAACTTCTTCTTGCCATTTCCTTCTTGGATTGGAACTTTTGCTATGGTGTGTCCTTTCCTCTCCAAGACTCTTTTGGCATGGTCCTCTTGCAGAAGTAAACCTACCAAGATGTCCTGCTGCTGCTAGAGTTCTTCACGTCGTTACTCTCCTTCTACTGCTCGGATTGCTTGATGCTTGTCCTGCCAATGCTGGTCTTCTTCTTGGCTTGGATTTCTGTAATCAATTAGGACTAAGTCCAGAACCTGGCCGTGCTTCACTGCTTGCTGTGTGCAGGCTTGTTGGCGCTCACATTCTGGCCTGTTTCTGCTCTCTTGCTGCTTGATGCCTTGTGCGCATTCGCTCATGCTCCCTTTGCCTCCTAAGGTCCTCAATAATTCGGCAGCATGCAGGATGAACTTCCAGCAAAGACCAGGACATCCACGTGGCACGTGGCGAAGGCATCTAGCCCATTCAGCCATGCGTGGACAAACTTTCAGGATTGACCAGAACATCCCCGCGGGTGCGGCAGCAGCATCAGATGCATTCGGCAGTGCGGGGGATGAACTTCCATAAGCAACTGGAGCATCCCTAGGGCTTCTACGGCGGCGTCATGCACATTTGACATGGGGTCTAGTGTGCAGGATGAACTTTGGGAAGCGACCAGAACAATCCTAGGGCGCTCAGGGTCTTGTGTGTATGGCAGCCGAGTGCATACCCGGCGTGGCATCATGCTGCCAATGGGAGAGCGACAAAAACTTCTGAGGGATGGCGGAAATGGAACACCACCCACGTCTGGTCTGTTGTAAGCACGCATTGTTCCTAGCGCATTTCCTGCACTGCACAGGAACGATGCAGTCTATCCCTAACCGAGAACAACGGAATATATCCTCGGCAAGGGCACAAACAGCGAGCATCGACTGTAAGCTAGTCTGCAAAGATTTATCGCAACTCAAAAATGATTACACACACTTCGATAATTAGTGATCAGAGTCATCATACTAGAAAGTGAGTAACAAAAAGACTAAATTAACATATGGATGCTCAAGTACTAACAAATAACTGAATTTAAATTGTGACTATGAAAAAGTAAAGAGTAGACATATATTATGTTGAGAATAACTTCACTCAAGGTAGATACAATTACAATACATCTGCGCACAACTTCAATGCTCTGAATTACAAGTGACTTACTTTACTCGATACAACAAGTTAATGCAGCTAAGTGATCTCTTTTTCCCTTGCTCTAGTTAAAAATGCATAGGTTTCTCTGCAAGGTTATCGTATTGCATCTCGTAAATTTAAATAATGTAATGATAGACTTCCAAGGCTGTATTGAAAAAAAATGATGACAATCGGGGACAAAAATGTGGTTGAGCATGTATAAAACTTCTGTTGCACGTAAGGATTAAAATAATGAGAAACTGAAAATAGGTGCCATACATATGAACCTAAGTCGCTAAGAATTTAGCCAATGAAGAAAGATTATCCATTATCCATACATTAAGCATTGATTCTTGAAAAGTGCCCACTAGAAGGAAATTCCATACATCTAACTTACTTTGTTCTTTGTAATTTGTTGATGTGTTGTGCATTTTTAGACTTCTCTTTCAAATAAATTCTTAGTATTGCGGTCTTTGTTTTTAGATGTAACGAAGTATAGTTTTATATATTTTCGTTCTCTAATGGTTTTTGATATGCACCTGTCAGTTATGCTGGTGATGCAATATGTAGCAAGCCTGAGTCCTATTGGCATGAGATATGGATATACTTGTAAATATTAGTAGAGTTTCCCACACCAGTTGGTATGTGATACGTTCATACATCTTCTGGACCAATGCACATATATTACTTTAATTGAATTTAGATGCACTCCTAATAAACTCAACGATGAGTATGACTTAGTTTTAATAGGTTATATCGGAAAAGTAATTTGTCAGTTACTGTACTTCGATATGCAATCTCATGTAGTACATTATTTTGTATTTCGTTTATGATAGTTTGTATTTGGTGTTTTATTGTCTCGATTTTTAGGCAATGTATCTAGTTTATAACATTCCAAAATTACTTTTGCTTTTTATGCGAATGCTCTGGTGTTCTGTGTTGATTCTACAATCACAATATTACTATCCATTGTACGTACTATTATTTGTTTGTTGTTCTTTTATTAATATTTGAATGGATCCAATAGGAAATTATATAGTTTTTATACGCGTATTCTTAGTTTCTGTTGTGGGATATAGCACCAATGTAATTTAATATGAAGTACAATCATATAATAAAATGACTTTATTGTCAACACAAAACCACTTTACTCAATGTGAACCTAGTTTTAAATCATGTTTTGGTATGCAAGACAATAAATAATTTTCTTAAATATTAAACATATTGACTCTTACATGATTTATTTCATTATTGTCACAAAACAGACTTTAAGACACATTCTCATATACTCAAAAAGTGTGGCAAATCTCATGCTCTTAATTCAAAAACTCTGACAAACCTCATTCTCTTACCTTGAAAAACTCTTAACAAATCTCTAATAAGCATAAAGACAATGAGTTTTTCTCTATTTTCTCACCTATTTTGCT
The DNA here is from genome assembly GCA_019650275.1 of Xylocarpus granatum. Taxonomy (NCBI): domain Eukaryota; kingdom Viridiplantae; phylum Streptophyta; class Magnoliopsida; order Sapindales; family Meliaceae; genus Xylocarpus; species Xylocarpus granatum. The sequence goes on from BNST01002128.1 coordinate 58,738, forward strand.
GGATATCATGAGTTAATATTTGTATATGTTGTATTTGAGCTTCATTTCATAGATTGTTGACTCGTTCACTACCGGTTCTCGAAAATTACAATAATGTGAAAAATCAATCATAAATTTACGCTCAATTGATTGCAAATTGAGCGCCAAAGTTGCACGAAGGCTTAATGTGGAGCATCATACGAAGGGCACTCAATATCATGTTATTTTTTAGTAATATATTATTAAGTAAAATAATAAATTATTTATTTATCTATATTATTAGTATTTAAATTATATTGTATTATTATTATTGTCCTGGTCAGATATAGTATGTGGGTGAAATATTATTATAAAAATATGTTTATTTTGTTTAATTTAAAATCATAACATATGGATTATTGCTAATGTAAGCCTAAATTTTTTTAGTGGTATAAAAATGATGAAAACACAATACTATGATTTGTATTTGTGTACGCGATAAAATATAATCGATGTGTAGACGATATTTGTCGTTTGTGCATAAGAACTGCATGGGACCGATGACTTTTTCAATAATGCGTTGAATATGTACAAGATCCATTAAGTCAGTATGTATCATACACGGTCGACGCTGAGAAATCTATTGGTGGCAATTTGGCCTATCGACTTCTAGCCATACTAAAAAAGAGCAACTCTCTACAAGTATTACAATTGACTACAAAGACTGCATACATATAGATCTAGTAGAATTCTTAACTAAGTACTAGAATGGGTTTTAAACTAGCCAATATAAGGTCCATATTTTTGTGTTGATCATAATAGTCGACTCACATGTATGTGGTGCAGAGGGCTCTAAAACAATGCATAGTAAGGTGTTTCTTGGTTGTGTTGTAGGATGCACTTAGAATTGTGTCTAATTTGATGTTTGTATTGGAATGACATGGTAGCATACTCAAAGGGATAACAAAAGTACTTCTCAACTTATATCACAATTTTGTGTTTATCATAATAAAGGCAACTTGAAAGCTAGTTACAAGATGAATAATTATAAGAAGAACATCTTCTTTATGGGGTATTATATTATGTTTTCAAAGCCTGATACGATCCCATAATGAAGAGGCAGAGATTTGATATCGAAAATTTTGTGTTGATATAGTATAATAATATAGGCTACCGGATCCCATTTTTTTAGTTTAATATTGTTTAATTAATGATTTATTGGTTTTCACAGAATATCTTGAAACACTTAGAGTGTGTGTTGTATCAGGTGGTAGTATGTAACTGAAAAATGAAAATGATTTAAAATGAGATAGAATTTGATTTTTTTTATAAAATAATATGTATTATAACATACTACATCAGCTATCATTGTAAGCATCTATCATATAAAAATAAGTGTAATCTTTTTAGACGGAAAAAAGAAAGTAAGAAAAGGAAAATTCCATGGTTGCTAAACGTACTTACTTAATGAACTTGCATGTGGTGAGGTAGTTTCATAGATCGTGTATATTTAAAAGGCGTATGCCAATCAAACAAGTCCTACCTCACCTCATAAATCCTACACTATTGTAAGATAAAAGGCAATAGCTTTAACAATGGCTTAAAGCCTTGGACATCAACTTGTCAAAATGCTTTAACAATGTTGATTCATAGATTGTTATGTATCAAGCAAGCAAGTCCATGACTCATGTAATTTAGTGATTAGTGCAGATCATGGTGGGAATGAAATAATGTTGGCATTGCTTTAAGGCGTTCTGCATCCCAGTTAGTGTTGACCATTTAATGTGGTATGTAGTATCGTTATCATATAGAAGGATTTAAGGGGGTGTCTAATTGTATAATGACCATGGCACATTTCCTTTTATGTTGCAACTAGTTAGGCATGACAAAAACAAATGGCATTGTTAATTAAAGTAGAAAATTATCTAAATGTTAATGTAAATAATATTGCTACAGTAGTGAATTGCTACAGTATACTGATTACAATATAAATGTAAAGAAGGATTATTATATTCATCTCTCCTTGATATATGATATTGGGACAAGACAATTGTCGGTGACTAACTAGATAGAAATACTAATCTAAGTGCTAAGTAACGAATGAGTGGGAAAATTCACATGACGCCATACACATATGTCGATCAAAGACAATGGTATTTCTCCACGACCTTCAATAGGCAATTATTTTATATTTATATATAGCTAGTTAAAGACATTTTTTCGGAGCATTTGTGAGTTTGGATCCGCTACATTAAAAAACAAAAAAAACTACAAAAGCCAAGGCATTGAGTGTCAATCTCAGCTGTGAGAAGTCGAATACTAACGTGAGTAGACCAAGTTGCATTTCAAGATTTATCTAGCTCACTACCCAGGTCAGAACAAAGGTTCTAGTAGCGGTTAAGATAATCTACGTTAGGCATTCCAAAAAACGGTAGTAGGCCATTATACAACCGATTAGAAAAGATTACACATTGTCTCTTGAAATGTCTTAGATGTCTACCAGTGCGATGTCTTTGGTATGGCGCTGTCTACTAATATGTGTGATAAAGAACATTCATGTAATTAAATCTTATCCACTGTTCATCAAACAAAAAGTTCACAACATTTACAAATGATTCTTTCTTTATGTTCTTTTAAAGAGGCCTCAGGCTGGGACAGGCTGTATGGGCTGCACTGGGACAAATAAAAGAGCTGGGTCAACCAGCAAAGATAAAACTATATGCTTAGCGCTATGGACTACCCCAAGGAGGTTGAACCGGATATGTGTCCTAAGAAGCATAATTAATTCGTTGTACGGGCTGCATGACATATCCTGACTCCGAATGGTCCTATATAAACATGGTTTTGGTCCCTTTTGAAAGGTATTGAGTAACGCACCCCCATCCAGACCACTCCAGAACATCCCCAAGTTAAAGGATTGCTCAGAAAATTTTCTATCGATCTTACCCACTTAGGGTCTTCAAACATTTTTTATATCTTAATATTATGTTCTAAGATAGCTGCCAACATTCACAACAATGGTCATGTCATGAGGATCCTCTTCAAAAATCTTTGTCATAGTACCACATTTATTGATCATCGAGCGAAAACATTAAGAGATCACGAGACAAGAATGCCGAGGGACCATAGGGCAAAAAAGCCGAGAGCAAAAGCTACAGGGGCTTGGGTGCATTTGCCTATGACTTTGCCAAATGGGGATGCGTCATCCCATTAAATACGTTGTGTTGTGGTTTTGTTATGTGGCTAGTCTACGAACTTCCCTTCCCCCTCCCCCCCAACCTCAATGTGTATTGTCTCTATTATATGACCACAAACATTTAACTTTCCCAAACAAAGCTATGGGCATGTCTAATTAGTGCCGCATTGCGCGTCGAGCAAACAGGTGAGGCTTTCCTTGGTTCAATACGAGATATAAATATAATGTGTATATAACCCTCAAAGGCACAAAACATTGCCTCATTGTAAACTTGGAGTAGGAGAACCTACGTACATATTAACGACATAAACACTCAAAATGTTTACTTTTATGACACTATGTTAGCCTTATGGATAAATGAGTTGAAGAGCCTGGTCAGAGTGTATATTCAAGGAACCAATATAGACAACTATAATTCTTATACTACCATAAGGGCAAGATCTTTCGCAGAATGGGCATGTAAAATAGTGACAATTGCACTACTTCCATGTCAAGAATGCTCAAAAAAATTAAGATCTTAATGACTGTTTGACTACTAAAATAATCATCCCTTAATCGAGTACTTAAGATGATAAACAATAGCCAGAATTAATAAATCCAAAGCAATGACGTAAGCTCTACGTGGATGTACACCAAGAAGTTAGACAGAAAATGCCTCCAGAATTGGCAGCGGTGGTAGGGTTTTAAACAGGGTGCCAGCTGACCTATAAGATTGAGTGTTATAATAATGAAAAGCCCAATCCCTTCAGCTTCCTTCTTGATTCGATTTTACTGGGAGGGGTGTTCTCTGTTTAGTTGAAGCAATAGCCAAGAGTTATGGACCGTTCGTCGATAGGGGTGTAAGATACGCGTTGAGGAACGTGTTAGAGTGGCCCTTTCTTTTCTGCCGGTTTTCTTATTATCTTGTTTCGATCATGCTTCTTTGGTTGTCGAATGTGTGTATCTCTGCTCTGCTCTCTTGAGGTTATTCTCTCTGTCATAGTCTTGTCTGTAGAATCGTTCACTTATTACTTTTTACTTCAAGTCATATGGCACATGCGGTTTTATTATTATTATTAGATATTGTGGGTGTTTTGAGCGTTGTTTTTCTGTAAAA